>SNQN01010004.1:989-23307 GCA_008642245.1 Bassia scoparia
GACAATAATACCACTATGCCCAATCGCGTAAATCACTCGAGAAAGAACATTACAAAACTATGATCTAGCTTTTCTTCTTTCGACTACATAAAAGTTCAGAACATCTCATGGACCTACTTCAGCTACAATATGATGGAAAATATTTACAAGACATAGCAATTATAGGGAGACTGACCTTCCAATAAAGTGAGGGACTGTGAATTATCTACAGCGACAGTCAAAGGACATAATTATTGTGAGCCCTTCAAGGTCATATAGAACACCAGTCCTTTAGAAAACTTGGTTGTATTTTATGCGCAAGCTGTCAGAAAAAGAAAACATAATACAGGAAAATATACGAAGTAACAACACAAGTGAAGTGCACAACCATTCTTATACTCCTAAGATCTCAGAAGAATGTTTAGGAGATTGTAGCATGCTAAAAGAGTAAGCCACCATATTTCTCAGCAACGTTAACATAAAGAGAGCATGTAAAATGAAGCAAGAAATATGTTCACATTTTTAAAATTGTAGAAGAGCACTAAATCAAAAATAAGTTCATTACGATAATATTTCCTGAACGTTACAATGTCAAACATGAACGGTACAGCAAACAAAGTACTCAGGTGCAGATATACTGAAGAGGTAGACTTACTTATCAACTTGCCAACAGACACAAACCCGGCAAGGAATTTTGTCACAGACAGGCGAGCCTTGCCACCTTCTGTTAAAGAGCACCATCTATTTTGGATGGTAAAATGTGAAGTTTCTCGAGCAAACCATGGCAGGCAATCTTACCAGCCTTCATCATGAACAATTTCAAACAGTTAGAAAAAAAGCAGAATAGCGATAACACCATAAGTGTCTGCAGAACTACCCACCAGTATATTTCGAAAGGAAATTTTTTATGCAGAAAATTACTTCGTCTACATTGCATCTTTTGTTAAAACATACCACGGTATAAACATTTTGGCACGATTACCTTTCATAAAATTTAGTCCAAAAATATTGCACTTATGCTGAGTAAAATTCTATAAAAGAAATAAAATTGTTGAAAATTTTGGTACGGAAAAAGATATAAAACATATACGTAATTTGATCACTATTTTACTCTTTAGAACAAGAAGATGATTAAAACCTTTTAGAAAGAACAATATTAACCCTTTTTTTTATTGTTAAACTTAAAGAAGAAGCCGAAATATAAGTTATCAATAAATTTATTTTAAGAATACCAAGTACAATCTCTGATTGCCAATGTCCAAAACTCCAAATTATCCGATCATCTTTAAGAATTTGCAGGACTTCAGTAGCAGAGTGAGAGAATTGCAATGGATCGCGCAACATGACTGGACTTACTAACCTTTAGTTTTCTAAGAACGATTTTTCCAGCATCTGTAGAGTTTTGCCATTAGTGTACTTCCAATGTTTTCAAGGTGGTTCCACCTGTACTTAAATGTGAAAATTAAATCAATATTACACTTCACCAACTGATTTTGTTATTCTTGCTGACTATCTATGCAGATGCCACAAAATCTACTAGATTTTTCAAATGTTGCACTACTTGCTAGCTGTTGAGTGAGCAGACCATAGACTGATGTTATTTGGTCTTAAAGAAGGTAAAGCATCCACCTGGGAAAATGTATTTCCTTAAAAACCCAGGACTTTCGGAACTTCATCGTAGCATCTATCTAGTACATTACGATGGTCTTGAAAAAAAACAAGACGAACCACAATATCTATTAGCAAGTATATCATAATTACATGAAAATAAGCAAACACTTCATCATCAGAAAAGATTTTAGAACATAATCGTCTGTCAAGAAAAACCAATGCAAATTGAACTTGTGACAACTTTGCCACGTTAAATGACACAGCAAGAGCAATAGGAATTTAGGAATGGTTCAAATAAGAAATGAATTAGAAAGACCATGAACAGAGAAACTATTTGACACGATTATTGCTTAAAACCTGCAAGCCCTAAAAGCAACCAATGACCATTTTGGAATAGAAGTAGTAATGGACTATTTACCCGGACTTCTTCAGTTTAGTATGAGTGAATACACGAAATGAGGCACTAATAAGTGGAACTCTAATTTTCACTTTTGTTTGGATTACTTCACATTGCTCAAATATAATTTTTTAAGGAAGATAACTAGTTTAACCAATATGCAACGCAATAATTGAAAAAACAAATATGGGAACCATTGGAATCACTTAGCGTCATTTTATTGATGATCTTTTGGCACAATTGGAAAGTCCTTGACACTACCGCATCATACATGAGTCATTGGCTAATGATTTTCCGCCCTCCTCTGTCTCTACTCAAAAACACATTGAAACAGTAAAAGTTGTCACTATTCACGTGAGAGTGAGAGTAAGACGGAAACCAACATATGGAAGTTAAAGTATAAAAGGGAACAAATTTTCAGACATGTAATCTGTAATTTCAAGATGGAGGACTTAATGTTTGGAACATTTATACGATAAATGATCCATTGAGCTAATGAATTAGTAGGGTGATTATATAGGACAAATCATCAAAGGGCTAATTTGGAATAAGTACCAAACTTGGGTAGAAATTTTGGTGTAAAAAATGAAAAGAGCAAATGGCGCCAGCCATATGCAATGGCGCCAAGCCATTTGCTCTGACCAGAATGGCGCAAGCCATATGTATGGCGCCGAAGCCATTTTTTCTCTATGATCGCTTTTTAATGCTGATAGATCGTTTGGGGTACTTTGCTATTTTGATGTTTTTGTCCGTTGGAAGCCTTCTTAATGCTGATAATGAGGTTTTCATCATATTAAAGCGTTGCGAGAATCAATGGGTACTGAGATAAATGTGATTTATCACATCTTAACTCAAAATTTGATTAGCTTTTGTGCATGATTTTGGGGGTTACACCATCCAAAATATGGCTGTTGGGAATAACCTATGGAGTGCCTATAATAGGTTACTTGTTTTATTAGAAAAGATAGAGAGAACACTTGAGTTTTCTATCTTGTAACTTGCAATACTCTCAAGTTCAATCTATAAGACACTTTGAGTATAGAGTTATCACACAAACTTCTCACAAACTCCTTTTCTGAATTTACTTTGAAGATCATCAAAAGTGAATTGTTCTCTCATTGTATACTCATAGTCTATTTCAGTGTTAACCGTGTGATCCTAGGGGGCGAAATTATAAACTAAAGGAAAGCGTTTCTCCGTGGCCTTGGAGTGATTATCCGGAACTTCCCTTCTTGTTCAATTTGTTCTAACACTTTAAACCTCAATAAATGCCTTCTCATTACTGGAGAACAAGAAGTCCATCAGTTGCCAACAAAAGGGTATCACAGCACCGGAAACAATCCTCCATGAAATTCATGTCCAACAGCTTCTACCATCTCATTCTACCTATTAACAAGTCAGCAAACAACGCAAGGAAGAAATTGCCAGCCATTTAGAGTATGAAGAAATGGGAGTTACCAGGAGATAATTTATTCATATTGTGGACATCTTGCAGCTGTCCGGTAATCACAGAGAAGAAAACCTCATGCGATTAGGAATAGATGCCAAAAAGCATAAGCCTTCTGCATGATAATTCAGGATTTTTTTTTTTTTTTTTAAAAAAGAAAGAAGCTCATACTTTTTCAACTATGAGGAGATTTTCTCTCTTGCGCATCTTTAAGTCTTCATTTTCAGACTGCAAGGTATCAAGGAATCATGCGAATAGGTGAGAGTGTGTAGCAACATCAGATAAAATGTTATTGTTCTTTAAAGATTAATGAAAATTAAGAAAAATATTGTTTGGCATAGAAGGATCATTACGTTACCCTTAAAGATAAACCAAACAAAGCACTAGAATAATGTCATGTCTCATCCAAGCAAAGAGGAAAACATTTTGTACTCTGTACAGAAAATTGAATAATAATAAGGCAATGTTGAGCAGATAGTCATCAACCACACATTATTCCCATTGCTAAAATTAATGGAGGAAATCATTCAACGAGCCTGTAAATTTCATTAGATTGATGCAGTTCTTAAACTTAATTGCTTGAACCTATCAATAGGGGAGTAAAGAAGAACACACCAAGTCAATAATGATAGCATCACAAACTTGCAATCCGACTTCAGAGCTCAAACCAAAAAGACCAACAAAAATATCAGCTCCCAAATTTAAGATTCAAAAACATAATACAACATAAACACTAAATCTTGCTATCACATCAAATGCCCAAAAATGAAATTTAGAATAGAAACATGAAAGACACCCTAAACTTAAGTTCACCCATACTCAAACCCTAAACAATTAGTAAAAATTGCACGATTACACTAATCTTTCACTGACACAAAAATGAACACAAAGATAAAAAATCAACAAAGAACGTAAATTCCAAACCGTAAACAAACGTCCTAAAAATATCCCAAAACATAATACCACACGAATTCAATACCAAAAAACTCAACAAATTTCAAATTTTTTTCAACTTACCCATCTTTAATTTAGATCATTACTGACCGGATTAATTTTCGTCAAAAGGTAAAGTTAACATCGATCGTTGTCGGTCGGGTTACATTACCGACCTATTTATTTGCCATGGTCGGGTAATGTTCGGTCGGCCTTAGCGAATTCTAGATAGTAGACTACCATAGCCTATTAATCAACTCGTGTAGCCAACAGGTAATCTGCATATGTGTTTTCAAACCCCCTGGATAAATCCGCGTGAGCCTTACAACCACACCACCATGTCAACAAATCAAAGCAAGCCTGCGTAGTAAGAATTTGGAAATAATCTTGATACAGAAACAGATAACAACAGGCAATAGGCCTGATATTCTTTCAGCAGAAGAAGCGGGACTCCAACTTTCGGATCAAGCAGTAATGGAAGACAATCTCCAATATTGTCGGGAAGCATGTGTGCCTGCTCTTGAAAAAATAGAGCACCGTCTCCACTAAAACACCATCTGCTTTGATAAGATTGCTAAGACTTTTGAAGAAGTAAGAGAATTACAACACCATTCACACCCAGGGGCTTTGGAAATCATTCACATAGCCTTTAAAGACCAGTTTCAATTTCCTCGCATGACAAAGTAACAGGCCTAATCCCAAAGATTCTTTTACCTATCAGGACATACAGGGCCATTGTTTCAAACACAGCAAGCTATCCACTACAACCAGTTTCAAAATGCTTCAGTCCCTAGAAGAGCTTTGCAAAAGTCAAGAATTTCAGCTTGGATACTCATCCGGTATGTTAAGCAATATCTCCAGAACTTGTGCTAAGATGTATCAATTGTTCGTCTCTGATGATACCTTCATAGCAGCAAAGAAAATTTAGTGGGCTATTAGAGTCAACCCGAACCTGTACCAGGAGTAGGCCCGCGCTTTTAACCTCAAGATGCTTTCAGAAACATGAAATCCAGTGTTTATAGCTCAGACATATTACAATGCTTCTCCTTCACAATGAAAATGTCTACCAGTCTAACTATTCAATACGTTCCCAATATATGTATTTCTATTGTTTCTATCTTTGCTTAAATATTTGTATAAAATGTACGAATTGAATATTAATAATCAACTAATTAACACGATAGAACAAGACCCTACATGAAATATCTATTTATTTTTATACATTAGTCGTTACTTACAAGATTCTATTCACAATCGTGAATAGTTAAAAAAAACAACCACTTCCCAAAAAATGTCAAATTACTTTGTGCGATTCCATAAATACTTGTCCCATACTTTTTTTATTTCCCTAAATGATCGTTCCACGTCATCGATCTAATTCCTATTTTTTTCCGGATTTTTACCCCAAAATCGCCATTGGAAATTGCGCGATTTCCATAGAGAAACCGGCAACAATCGTTGTTAATCTGATAAAATAGTCAGTCAATTGATTGTGGCGGTTTATTGGTTAATTCAACTACATCAAAACCACGATGGAATCCCCAATTCAAAACACCATTATCAAAAATATGAAAAACACATCTCATTTTCACACCCTCAACTTCTTCTATCTCGCTCGGTCACATTGACGTTTCATTGTGCTCTGTCATTGCCGCTCTTCGGAGCATTATTGGGTCGCCTACGGCCGCTTTCATTTGCAACCGCCGTCAACATCTCCTCTCTCAACCCTATTTTCTCGAATTTTCGCTTTAAAAATAAGGTTCCGTTTCATACCCTTTTTTCACAATTAGTTCAATTAAAAATGCTAGTATTGTTTTGTTCTGATTATGTATGATTTTATTCAATTTGATTGGTATATATTTCCCAATTTAATTGGTTATTCATTGAAAGAATTGGGCGAGCAATGCTTGTCTTTGTGTTTCTGTATATGACAATCATTAGGAGTAATATGCATTTTGTTGATACATGCTTATCGTATATGAAAAACAATTAAGTGCTGCCAAATATATATGCATGCGATATGGCTTTTTTTATATTTTATTTTATATTTTACTTTTCACAAAACCGCCAACTTAACGATGGCGGTTTCTAGGAATGACTAAAAAACCCTATTTTAGTTGCGGTTAGGTTAACAAAACCGCCAATTCACAAATTTGGCGGTTTTAAAGTTCCAGTCTCCTAACTCAACAATGGCGACTTATCGCGCAATCAGTAAGAAAAAAAATTAACTTGAACCGAACCGATGACGTGGCGGTAATTTAGAATTATAATATTGTACCTTAGTTTATGACAATGGAATTACTGCCCAACCATTATTGTGCGTGAAGAGCTCAAAAAAAAAAAAAAAAAAATCCATTGCCATGATCTTCATGCAAACGCGAGATCAGTGTAGCATGTAAAAGCGCCCCATTTTTCTTAAACCCCATATGCCACGTATTGACCTGTTATTTTTTTATTGCGTTTGTATTGTTATATAATGTACATTTATATGTTTGTAATTGTATACGTCAAAGTATTGTACGATATATAGCATTTGATTTGTATAAGTCAAAAGTATCTATAAAAGTATTGTATGTACTTTGTATTGAATGCTATACATAAAAATTATGTATAATGTCATGATTCAAGCACTATTCAAGCACTAATATATTGATTGAAGCATATTGCTAAATATTGAGTATACCTAAATTAATGATAGTTTTGGATTTTAAATTGTTTTTCTAAAATATTTTAAAATTTGATTAAAAATTTTATTTCTGATTTTTAAACTTTATTTCGGATTTTCAATATTATATTTTCGTATTTTAAATTTTTTTCCGATATTTATAAAAAGAATTTTCTTATTTGGAAAAACCATTTTTTTGTTTTTTTAAAAATAAAGAGTTAATCATTATTTTCATATTTTAATTAAATGATTTTATGATTTAAAAAAATTTAATTAAGGATTTTTAAAAATTATTTTATTAAATTATAAAAATAAATTCTTAATTGTTTCCTGTGTAGCCCTTAGCTCCTTAACAATATCACTTGTAAGTTGTGGGGGTCTTGTGGCTTCCGTCGATGCTCTCAAGCAGAGTTTAACTAGCAAGATCGTTCGCTTTCTAATACGTACCTCGCACCTGCAAAAAGGCTGAATAATCCTTATAGGATTCTATCTCCACCAGATTTATCTCCCTCCATGCTTTAATAAAGTTTGTATAAGAGGGGGCAAGTAGGAAGTAAATAAGAGTTTAGATATAGTCCTGACCAGTCTTGTGATTAGGGTGTTTTCAATGATTAGCTTATGACTTCACTACACCCCATGAGGGTATTATAGAGTTCTTGGATGACACTTGGCCATTAGTATAGTGCCAAGTATGCACGATCTCATTCTCTGAAAAGAAATTTCCCCCTCCCATGTAGGGTGTAGATTCGGTCGTATGTATACTTAGGCCTTTGCTAAGACCATGGGACATAAATGACACGTGACTATTTCGTACATGTCATTATGGAGGACGTGGCTTACTTAGCTTGTCTTGTACGCACTAGGCCATTTAAGACCTTGGGCACATCATTTGCCCCTAAACCATCCCAATAAGGTTCCCTAATTGGATTGGTTTTGCCCTATCGAAGACACGTATTGCTCGCACGCGCTTTGCTTTTACCTTTATTTCAACGAGCAATTCGTCGAGGCCGAGTGAACTTCACCGATCCAGATACTAGGCCGAGTCGTGCCCATTCCTGATTCTTTAGTGTTGTTTGTTATCTTAATTCATATAACAGGTGGGGCTTAACCAACATCAAAGTAAGGTCGAGTCATTCTTTGAAAGCTTGTCAATCAAGGCTGCCCTGATGATCACGTGGACCTGAGTTGCGTCGCTGTGGCCATAGCGACATTCCTCTAGCGAAATGCTGTTCTACCTTTTGTACCTTTTGAACCTTCAACGTGTTAACTCGCCTGGACCCAATTTTATGTCGTCGCAGGTGTTACCGGCCTTCTATTTAGGTACCCGATTGCATTTTGACGCTATATTTAACCTCAAACTTAATGCCGCCATGGACCCCAAATTTGGTCACATGTGGAAATATCGACCTCAACGAGGTTCGAGTATATTTAGTACTATCTATTTAACACTTCAATTTTCAAAGCTGCCTAGACCCAATTTTAGGTTGCAGGTGGTATACCGGCCTCTCATTGGGTCGAGTGATCTGAGCACTTAGTGCATTGACCTTCAATTTTCAATGTCGCCTGGACCTTAATTTTGGGTCACAAGGGTATATCACTCCCTCTTAGGTCGTAGCGCTCGTAGCACTTTGTTGCATTTAGCACTTCAATTTTCGAATGCCGCTCGGACCCAAATTCGGGTCGCAGGTGGTAAACCGACTCTCAATAGGGTCGAGTGTTCTTAGCACTCTGTGCATTTAGCACTTTAATTTCAACTGCCGCTTGGGACCCAATTTTTGGGTAGCAGAGTTGTTACGGCTCACAAGGCCGAGTTGCTCTGAGCACATTGTGCATTCTAACACTTCATTTCAATGGCCGCTTGGACCCATTTTCGCGGTTCGTAACGTGGAGTTATACCGCCTCTTTAGACCAAGTTCTCATTAGCACTTCAACTTTCAATGTCGATTGGACCCATTTTGGGTCGCAGATGGATATCGCCTCTCATTGGGCCAAATCAGTTGGCCTTATTGCAATGTTATCCAACTGTTGGTCTTGTAGCTTGAAACCCTAAAGTCGAGAGTTTTGTCGTAATTGTCAGACTTTTGACATAATTGCTTTTTCCCACTTAATATTTCCTTAATAAATAGGGGGCCTTGAAGGAGAGATAAATGATAGTTTATTTCTCAATCTCATAGGCATCTAATCTTAAATTACACTTTCTCACTTTACTCTATCTCGTTTTCCTTTGATTTCTCTCTACCTAGCTTTCTCTCTCTTCATTTTACTTTCACTATAAGATCTTCAAATTTTCAAGCAACCTCTGGAGCCAACCGATCTCCCACAAAGTGCGTCGTTTAACATGTATAATTTTTATTCTTTTCCATAATTAATTAATTTCTTCGGCTTTCTCCTTTGTCCAATTTCTTTTATTAATTAAAGCGAATGTTAGAGGCATCTTGGAGCCTAGGCCAACACTCTATTGGGTTTGTGGAGTACCCAAGAGTTGTCTTCGTTCATTTACACATAAACAAGTTCATCTCTCCTATTATTTTTCAGGGTGAGAATGCTGAAAGTCAAAAGAATTGGATCCGACTAATAAACAAGGACAATCAGAGGAAATGAAAATCCCCACTCTACAAATGTACCCTATCAACAACGGAGATAGAAGCAACATTTGTCGAGAATGACCCAATGCAAGAAGACAACGACACTAGTAGGAAAAAACACTTTTTGCTCTCTTCATTTGCATGCCAAATTTAGTGATATGCCAAGCACAATAATACCATGATGGGCCTAAATATTATAATGAAGATACTTATTTTTACTGCATTTATGTAGCAAATCCGCATCAAATAATAGATAGTACAATATTTTATTTTCAAATTAATATTTTTTTTTACAAGTTTGAACTATAGTACTTCAGTATACGCTACTCCTACTTACCCCATGAGTCCATTACCACGCATACTTCACTTATTCTTCTCCAATTTGTCTGACCCTATGTTTTGATGATGACATTAATAAACCAAGAAGGCAAACATTAACCTTGTTTTCTAAGTGTGTTCAAAGCGTCATGATTAATGTGGAAAAATTGTATCTCCTGTTGAAGGAGTATTCCAGGCAAGTGCCAAAGAATCATGTCAGACAAACAAGAAGCAAGTCAAGAGTATTGCCAGATCAATCAAGTGCATGAGTTGTTATTAGTTTGATTTGTTAAAGAATTTGGGAATGGAACTAAGCTTTCAATATGAAAGGAACTAGGTTTTAATATGGATAATATAATAACGAGTTCCTTGAACGAGTTCCTTTGGAACGAGTTCGTATGGAACGAGTTCCTTTTGAACGAGCCTTCATTAATGCCGAACGACTTGGAACAGATTTTTATTATATCTCACATCCACGTAATCAAGTATTTAATTGTTGAGCATGAGATTTAAAATTCGATAGTAAACAGCATAAAATTTGTTTATGAGTTTAAATATCAATTTTATCTTTACAAAAGAAAACGATTTATCAGAAGATATTTATTTTAAACCTGTTTCTGGAAAATATCTAAACAAATTAATTAAATTCCACTTTCTATCTACTGGCCATAAACGTAGGAAAGATAGGAATAGAAGTTTGAACTGTAGTTTGGTTGATACTCATTAGGAACACTGTAAGTGTTGTTAGTGGATCATGGACTAAGTTCAAGGAACACTTATAGGTGTTAGTGGGATCATGGATACGTGGTGGAGTGGCTGAACACAGTTAGATTTCTTGGAGAAAAGATTTTTTGAAACTATAAAAATCACGCTTTTAAGTGTTTGTGAAAAATTGACATCTGACTTAAACAAATTGAGCGTAAATAGAGTTTTCAAATCTTAAATTCTAAGTCATTTCGTCCTCCCTGTCCTAAACCAAATTCCTATTCTAATGAGTTTAAATCATTCAAGTTGGTTTTTGGTATTTGCCATCCGGAAGTAAGGGAGAATTTGAGTGAATTTCCTGTAATCAAGGCTTTGAGTGAAGCTTGATGATGAGTAATTGATGTAGGTCTTTGAGTTAAGCCCTGTGAGAGAGAAAGAGAAGACTTCGATGGAAGTAAGCTGAGTTTTCAACAGTAGAGGGAATTGTTGATTGAAAACTTGTTCTTAGTGGGAAACTCAGTTGGCCGAGTCGTAAATATAGGGATATGTCAACATTGAGTTGCTTGCCTATATTATGTAAAGACGTCTCTGAGTTAAAAAAATACCCTATGCTGTCGAAAGGTTTTTCACTTCTCCTTTATCCTGGCGCCCAGGAAGTTGCCTCGTGCAATTCTCTTGTCATCTCCACTTGTTCCTTTACAGTTTAACACATTTAAATCATTCGCAAAAATTTGCCAATAGCGAACTCAAGCTACTACAATTCACCCCCCCTCTTACATGTATCCATTCGACTCAACACAATTGAACCCCCAAACCCTAACTTGCCAATTACCTTATCGATAACCAAACATGGGCGCACACGAAGCCGCTTTCGCATTCCTGCCAGGCACACCCACTTCCACCCACCGCGCCACACCTCTCAGCCTCGGAGCAACTACTTAATCCTCCTCTGCGAATGAATGTAGTGGATCATGATGGCACGGCAACGTGCAAACTATACCACGCATCCATGCCACACAACAACCAATCGACAACTAAGGTCGTTTCGTCACCGCGTGAGCCGCGCTGCACCTCTCCTGGATAGTATTAGGGTGGTGGACAACCAAATTCTGACGCATTTTTATGTAAACCTTTGCACTTGCACCGATTTTGTCTTTATGCATAGAATTAACCCAGAACTTGATTGACATATCAACCTTATTTGTTGAATTCGCCTGGCGTATATTAATCTTGTTCCTCCTATGTGGTTCAGTCCCCAATTTCATTGGCCTGTTTGAGTTCAGACTATTCTTGTCCTTCGATCTTGGTGTCCTATACTTTTTGATTTATATATGGCGGGGGTAAACTTTACATTGAAAATTTTTGTTTATGTAATTAGTAACCTTTTTTAGGGTTTCTTTATATGGTCGAAGCGTTCTCTCCCCTTCTTTATTTGGTATCCTAAACGGGAAAACCACTCAGTTATTGCTCTATTGCAAATGCTTGTGTCCGTTCTTTCCCCCAGAATATCCCCAATTCACTTTTCACAAACTTTTTCCTATTATGAGCTTATTGAGGATAAAATTCTATCACACAAAAGTTATACTCCTCCGTTTGGAAGGATATTTTAAATAGTTATTATATGTAAAATTGGGAACTTTCTCATCAGAGCTTAAGTTTATGGATGTATACTCAAAGATGCAGTGGAGTGGGGGGGGGGGAAATGTGAATTGGTGTATAGTTAATGATAATCGCGATTGTTCTTCTTTGGTCGTTTTCGACTTAGAATGAATAGGTAACGTGAGTTGGGACTGGTTCCAAATGTACATAGCCGGCAGTAATATAAGCTAAGCAACTAAAGAAACACACAGTATTAGACGAGGCTTCCACCCAACTCTGCGGACTACATCCTCGCGGCTCATCCTAAGTTCTTTTATTAATCTAACTCCCAAATAGGACAACAAAGAACTCGCTCACTCTTACGTGTTTCGCCCCTTACTCCGGGAACTCGCATACCCCACACTCAACTCTGAATGATTTTATGCACTCGACTCACACTCGTAAGTCACACACTTTATGTTTGAACTCACATATACACTCCACGCAGGCCTTCAACCCCTCGTGCTTGTCAATCGCGTTTACAATTAGGCAAATTGTTCTGCTCTTATGATGACTTCTTAAGCTAGAGAAGTAAAGAGTGAATGATTAGCCATCTAATTTGCTCTATGTGGGACTCAAATGAATAATGATCTTTGCTGCTTTGTGTTGTCTTCTCATCAAATGTATATTCGTATCAGACTCTTTATCCAAGTGAGAGACGGAGGAGTATGAATTTTAGAACCGTATAAGGGGAGTGTTTTTGGTGAGGTTTCGACGGTGGTTACAAATAGTAACATTCTTTTAATATAATAAATTAGCTGTATTGAAGGGTATTGGGATAAAGTATGTGGGGACCAACTCAAAAGTAATTAAGGAAATTTATTTTGTGTCCCCTTGTATTCTTTCTATTTTTAGGAGGCAAAATCAGATTTCTTCCAACATGAGATAGCAATCATGGAGGGTAAACTTCTCCCCTCCTGGACAAGCAGTGTTGGGGTTTCTCTAATTCTGGTACTTTTACTGTTAAATCTGCCACTTGACTTGCCTATGGTATCAATTTTTTGTCCRAAGTTRGGGAATTCAAATGGATTTGGAATCTTCCCATCGCGCCTAAACTCCAACTTTTTTTTTGGCAGTTACTTCACCATAGTATACCGACTAGAGATGTTCTTTCTTTCCGTAACCTTGACGTTCCCCTTGTTTGTCCTTTGTGTGCTTTAGCTCCCGAATCTATCGACCACTTATATATGACTTGTCCTCTTGTTCTCTCTCTATGTTGTCACCCTATGTTTCTCTGTTAGTTTGGTAATTTTGATTCTCAATCCTGTGTCATTAATCTTTTATGCACTCCCATTTTACTTCTTCTCGTATACCTAAATTTGAATATGTTCTCTAGAGTATTTGGAAATCTCATAACTCTACTGTCTTCCGTGACCAAACTTATCCCACTGTTGCCACCCATTTTCGTAGCATTACATCCTTCCAAAAATGGTCTGGGCGTATTAATATCGATTATTGTCTGCTTTCACCTCCTTCCCCTTCTCATCTGTCTATTCTCATCTTACACGTTCTCTTTTGGTCTCCTGGTCTGCCTCGCCACGTGGTTATGTTAAATTAAATTTTGATGGTTCATTTGTTAATGGCTCAGCTTCTGGTGGTGTATTACTTCGTAACTCATCAGGTCGGGTTCTTGCCTCCCGTTCCTATTAGTTTGGCTCAGCTTATTCCCTAGTTGCAAAAGCTCTTGCCCTTCATAATGGCCTGCTTCTTGCTTCTCATTTAGGTTTCAAGAACATTATTATCGAAGGTGATAATCTCACTTTTATCAATATCTTACATGATTCTTTTACTAGTTCTTGGCCGATCCACCTACTTATGGATGATATCAAYGTTTTAKTTCAATCTTTTTTTCATTTTGTCCCTACTCATGTTTATCGTGAAGCTAATCGCTYCATGGACTATCTGGCATCTTTGGATCATTAAGCTCCTTCACATCAGGACATTGATCCTTTTGTTTATGCCAAATTTTGTATTTTCTTAGAATTTAATCGACTAGGTTACAATCATTCAAATTTTCCATTCACATTAAAATCACATCCAAAATAAGTTTACATCCCCAATKTACACCCCTCCAATAACATTAAATGTTAAGATATTCTCCCAAAAAATACATTACCATTATTATAGGGTTACAAAAAACGTCATTGCACACACTGAACACCYTAGAGAAGCCACAACCATCTTTATAGGTAATTCATCTTACATATTGGAGGAAGGATAGCCTATCATGATGGATTCTTCATCTTTGATCAACTATAGGAGGAAGGATGACTTAAGATTCTTACATATGATTGAYTTAGTCAATCTTCAAACTCTTCTTATTCTTTTGAATATGAAACTGAAAGGACACAACAAGTGTCACAGGAAGCAGAGAATGCAACGAAAAAACCAGAACTTGTAACATATCATAGAAGATTAATGATTAACAAGTTGCTAACTCTTAAGAAAATGGTAATCTTGCTTAGGGATGTAAAGTAGGCAGGTATAGCAAGAGTTGGGGCAACCAGATGACTAAGCTCACCCGCAAGTAACAACCACCTTCAGCACAAAGAGCTACACAAACTTGCAAGGAGAAGTGGTTATATCTCATACTCTCTTGCACTAGGTATGTAAAAATAGAAAGAAAACCCGACTCATTTTCGACCCATCTCGTTGACCTAGCGGTTAACATCGCAATTTACCGCGGCGGGTATTTTTTTCAATTTTTTTTTTTTTTTTTGTCAGCCGAATAGTACTTGAGAAAATAACTCTTTCTAACGAGTCGGTATAACGAGATATTTCAAAAAAGAGAAAAATGAGTGAGAGATAAGGACCCAAATGTAGGTTAATAAAGAAAAATAGGTGGCATTCATGGTGAACAACGATGATGTAGATGAAATAATTATGAATTAGGGTAGGTAATTTGGTGTGTTTAATGTAGAGGAATCATTAGTGTATTAGTATGTAATGATCAGATTATAGAATACAACAAAAATTCCGTGCTTGAGCGACAAATTTTAACGTACATACCAAACGTTTCGCTAAATTTTAACTTTTTACCGTTTCTGAGTTGATAGATATTTACCGCCCGTTTACAGACACTACCAAACCGCTTTATATACCAATCGATAGTTATCGTCTGATTTTAAACTTAGCAATTGCCTAACGTCGTAATTATCCTTTAAATTGTTTTTTTAATTTTTCTTTTTTTAAACCTAACTTTTATTGACCGCTAGATGTCAAAAAATCATTATTATTGAAATTTTATTTTAAAAAAAAATATTTGCTTTTACCGACTGCGTAGTGTCGGTAAAACCAAAATTTCCCAAAAAATAAAAGATGTTATACACTTTAAGAAAGCGAGCGACTCACCATTATTTAAACCCTCATTCCCCACTCATACCCCATCTCTCCGTCATTCACCTACCTCAACCCATCTCTCTACATTCCTTCAATTTCCTCCTATCTATTTATCCCACTATCATCTCTTCATCCAAACACTAGACGCATTCCTTACACCCCATTAACTCGTAACCACGCACACCCTATCCCGCACCCACAACGTCCTCACCAATGCGCACCAATCAACGCTCTCACTATGCGCAACCAACCTCATCGCGACATCGCCACCACAACTCTTGCCACAACTCAAGCGAGCTCTTAATCAATTTATTTTTTTAGGGTTTTTTCATTCAATTTTTTATTTTTGGGGGTTATTTCTTAATAATTACTTTAGATCTACAACTTTTGAGTTTTTCTTTGTTTTTTAAATCTCTTAACTAATTTCCAATAAATTTTCGGATTTTTTTTCCTAAGTTTTATCTTTACAAATTTTTGAGATTTTCCTYTATTTTTTCTAAGTTTTTTTTTCATTTGCTTTTTTGTTTTGATTTTCGTTTTTCTATTTTTCTATTTTTCGTTTTATGATTTTCYTTTTCTAAGTTTTAWTTTTTCYTTTTCTATTTATCATTGTTGTTTTTTGATTTTCGTTTCTACGCTCTTATTTTCGTTGACAAACTATAAGAAAAAACCGACTTTCAATAACTTGTTGAAAAACAACCTCATTACTACCGATATAAGTTATTAAGTTACTACTTTTTGTTTCTAAGTTAGTCTTTTGTGTTTTCAAGTTACAATATTTTGTATTCATCCATATATTATTTATAAATAATTGTTACATCATTAGGTAATTGTTTTATGTTTCTAAGTCACTTTTTCTATTATTTAAGTTACACTTATTTGAGAAAAAAATCAAACAATTTTTAGTTGCTAAAAATTATATTAAGTTACAACATTTGGTTTAAACGTTACTATTTTGTGTTTTTATGTTATTATTTTTTGCTCAGTTAATGTTTTATTTCTAAATTGTTAAGTCATTGATTTCTGTTCATAAGTTACTCTTTTGTCTTTTAAAGTTACTGTTTTATTTTTCAAGCCTAATCACAAATATCGTTTTTCATGAATATACTGTAAGGTCGTTGCATACAATACTTTTTTTTATTTTCGTTTGGTTTCTCATTTTGATTTTCTACTATTTGTTTTTGCAATATGTTCAAGCTTAGTTATGAAATAGTTGTTAGATCATGTGACCTCATTTTTATGTTCTTATTTGGAGGAATGTGAAGATCAAATTTTTGTGATCTCATCCGTCACGAGAGGAGAAGATTAAAGAGTGAAGAACAAGTTTTTTTTTATTTGTAGATTTGTACATAACAAGAGCTAGAACTATCTTTAATTTTATTTTAATTTGTAGATAACAAGTCTAGATCTAGCTTAATTTCATTTTTTTCTAATTCAAGTGAGCATTGGTAGTTGAACCAGCCTCCATTTTGGATAGGCTGGTTTATTTTTTTAATCTTTGTTTCACTTTTTACCGACCGCATAGACGGTTGTTGTCCGTCTAAGTGGTCAGCAATGGCACTCGGTAAATATTTATTTACCAACTGTTAACGGTCGGTAAAACTTGATTTTTACCAATTGACGTTTTCTGACCGTTAATAATGAGTAAACAYTTTACCGARCGCTTTCACATTTTTACTGACCTCTTTTGATTTGTTTTGATGGTCAGTAAAAGATTGTTTTTTTGTTATGAAAGATTAACTAAGTTAAGTAAAAATAAGTAKGGTTAAAAAGGTCATTTTGTATTTAAAACATACCATAACTGGAACTAAAATAGTGTAAGAAAATGATTGTGAAAATTCCGTTTAAAAACGGAGAAATTTAAAAAAATGAAGTAACAAAATTAAAATTAATTTTAAATTTAAAAGATTTTATGTGGTAAAGTGGCCTGGTTATCTAGTAAGATTTTACTTCAATTAATTTTCAATTTAGTTTATTTTCTAATTTTCTTCTCTAAATAACAATTAATTTTATTTTACTTTAGCTATGTTAAGTTGTTTTTCTTCTGAAATAAACAGAGTCTAATTGAAAATTTCCCCCCTTAATCTCCCTACTTTTTGATGCAATCCTAAATCTCCCTACTGTTACCACCTCTCTGAACCTACTACAGGTGGGGAGCAAACCCAAACCCTTGAATCATGYTAAATATGAAGGAGAGTACTCCACATGTGTCCCACATTGAAARAATGAGTAGAGAATGACCAACATATAACCGCTGAACTTATGTATGGATCTTTAGATATCATTACCACCCAATTCAATAAATGCTCTTGAAATGGACCAAGATTGCCACATTATTAATTACGGAAGCAAAAAATAAGGTCCTATTTATGTATAATTTCCTTGTTAATATTATTGGTAATAATAATTTTAAGTAATGAAAACAAGTATACTAGACCAAAAAAATGAAGGGTTAGTAAAACGAACAAGTGTTGCCATACCATTGAATCTGCCTTGTGCGAACTAGAATCGAGCAATTGAAAGGAAGTAGTCATATCCACCAATCTTTTCTCCAAAGCAGTATTTTTCTTTTGAAGCTTTTGAATGGCTTCTTGTTCCTTAAGCATCTACATGCATGTAAACATACACATGATCACATCCTTGATTGTAACATTAYCAAGACCCAAAAAGAATATATTTTTTTTAATTGTATTTGGCTCGTAAAATTAGTTTAAACATTGTGCAATCTTCCACGATGTGTATATAACCTTTTGGCGCAGTTTCTATAATGACATAATTTTTATTTAACGACAAAGTCATGGGTTGAATTTTGAGAGCACCAGTAATGGCACCTTTCCTACTTCTTTTAGGATACTTTTATCAATTCTAATGAATGCTCAAGTCTGGGAAATGATCCTGTTGAAAAGAGGAATCATGCAGATCCTTTGTGATGAAAGAAAACCTGCATCGTCTCTTGTGCTCATCTTCCCACTAAAAAATATCAAAAATGCATGCCACTTGCATTTTGCAACGGCTATACATACCTCTTTTTTCAATTTTTTTTTCATGCATTAATCCGACAAGTGGCAGCTTCTTAGTGGCTGTAAATTTTTATTGCTCCAAAATATTACAATGGTTATAATATGCAAACGGTAACTCATTTTTATAATCCGAAAACAACATTCACGTTCACTCCTGGACAGAATGATCCAAATAATAATTCGGGAGATGTAGCTTGAGAGGGGTTAGACTCGTGATAGAGATGCTCATAATGGCATTGAAAACACTTGATCGGCATTTAAGGCACAATCTGAGAGGTCAGATAAAAATTACACATTTCGTAATTTTTAAACTTATGTTTTTATTCTTTTTCTATTTTAACAACGTAATTCATGTTTTTTATCGTGTCGTTTAATCAATGAATTTAATGTTGACTTCGTCTCGTTTAATTAATTTATCGTTAATAGAACGATCTATTATTAATTATTATTAACAACATTTACAACAATAATAATAATAAGTATGTTGTAAATATATGTAATTTGAAAAAGAATAAATGGTGGGTATATGTAAGTAGGAGAAAAGGGGAAAAGATACTCATTAATGTAGGAAATTTTGAGGAAGGATGAGTAAATCGGATGAGTAAGTATGAAATATCACATGTGTGGATAATAATGCCAATCACTCATTAAGTAGTATATAAGTGGTCCCATTAAATAAAGTTGTAGAAAAAAAATGAAAAGAAATTGAGGTGGCAATTCTATGGAAAATGTCGCGGGTTAATTGAGCGTCTATGTTAATTCAACGACCGTCTTGTTAGTTTAAAGTGTCTATGATAATTCAATGGTAGTCTATGTTAATTATATGTAAGTCAGCCATGTGATTGACCAATCAACGTGATATTTCTATCAAGGCCCGTAAATGGATGGAGATAGTGGAAAGTGATGTGAGAAAAGAGAAGTATGTGTGAAAGGAAAGAAAATGGAAAAGATATAAAATTATATTTCATCCCTAACACTATTTGCATTTGTCTACCCATATATATGTTTTTTTAGTGTTTGTTCGTTTGTCTACCCTTATTATCTAACACTAATGATTAGTGTGTTGCTTTCACCCTAACAGGGGCAGACCCACACTAAGGGGCAAATGGCCCCCGTCGACCCTTTTTTTAAAAAAAAAATCAGACAATTTTATTTTTATTTAAAAAAAAAGAACGCTGAGAGCTGAAAACAAAAGAAAGAAAGGCAAAACCTGAACCTTGCGTCACTTACTGACTTCTCTCAGCCTCTCACTCTCACTTCTCACTTCCTCAGCCTCTCATGCTCCGCCAACGCTCCTGCGCTCCAATCCTGCGGTTTGTGCTTCGTGGACGACGACGCGGTCGCTGTGGACCGAGATACGTGACTCGTGAGTTCGTGGCTTCGTGTACTTGATCCAATCTCCGGGGTTGTGGGCCTTGTGGTTTCGTTGCGACGACGGGTCGATATGTGACCGGTGGAGTACGTGACCGTGGAGTTCAGTACTTCGTGAACTTTGTCAATTGTAGTTAAATTTTTCCACTTTGTTCTTTTTTTTCAATTAGATCTGAAATTAAAAAATTATTGAATTGTTAGCTAATATGTGATTAGTCAATGAGTATTATTAATTGTATATTTTAATTTGTATCATTGTTAATTGTATTATATTCCACATATAAACCCTAAATCCCTAATTTGTAAAATTAGTTAGAATTGATTATAACTTGCTTGATGTTTTCTAGTGAGTTAATCTATGATTGTCTGTTTGCTTAAATTGTTCAAAGATTGATTGATGTATTATGTAAATATGTAATTGAGTTCATAACACTTATGATTATAAGTTGATTGTTGATAGTTGATTATGGAGACTCAAGGTGAATTTGTAAGACTTTATGTTTTTAAGTGGATTGTAAGACATTAGAATTTAAACTCTTATGATAATGTTATTTTGTATTGTAAACATAAGTATTGTAAGATTCTAATGATAGATGTTATTTGGATGTAAACTTTAAGCATTGATATTGTATATATATATTATATATATATATTATATATATATATATATATTATATATATACTATTATAATATACTATTATATATATATATATATATAGAATAGAACAATGTATGAAAACACATCTTGTGAAAATTAAAACTTTTTTAATCTTGATGAGATTGGAATGGACGATATGTTTAATTTATGTATATACTTGTATTTCACATGGGTACATGAAGATTAAAGTGGTAAGTATACGTTCATCACAGTAGTAAATCTTGTGCTTACTTTTTACTTGTATGTACCTTAAAATGTAAAATGTACTATTTATTTTGGTTTCACTTTCTATATAACATATTGGTTTCACTGGATCCATGATCTCTCTATATATATATATATAATATATATAATATTTATATAATATATAATATATATATATAGTGATATATATATCATATCTCTATGCGAACACGACCCGCAACAGAATGCCGATTGTCAACCGAAATATAGAACGATCGTTTTGCACCCTGTTTGAACTTCCTAGGTCCCCACTGACCTAATATGTTTTTTTACTCTCTACTTAGAGTTATCTGCGAAGCTCTTGTTAAAAAAATATATCCGAAGCTTGCACAGATATATAAAAAAAATTCACTTGTATTCTATCCTGTTTTAAAAACTTTGTTATATTTCATGTTTTTATAATTTTCAATGCACTTGTCGTGTAAATTTTGACATCTTTCACTATATTTAATAAAAAAATTACAAAAGTTTGATARGAAAAAACTACGCATTGAGACTAATCTAACAAGAACTCATATGAATATATTTTTACTTATATATCATYAGATTTTTCAATGACACTCTTCACTCCTTCCTGCCCCTCCACCCTTGCACACTCTCCTCCCTTGCTTCCCCCTTGGTGCATACTTTGATCTACAAACTGGTGGGCAAATCCCTTTCTTCGTCTTTCTTTTTTTCCTCCTTGAAACGCTTATGGCATTTCGAAGGCTCACCTCGTTGGACCCCTTTGGGCAAAGGCTTCTATGCCCTCTCTTGCTCCTCCTCGGAATTCCTTCGGATTACCACTGGAGGACCATGAATACTTCTAAATCAATTCAACTTTATGCAACCGTGGTCCCCAGGTTTCACTCCTTCAAATGCAAAAGTCACCTCAGCCCCTATTTGGGTCTCCCTCCTGGAATTACCACTTGAATTTCATAACAGAGCATTTCTGGTAAAACTAGGCAATGCTATTGGGACGTATCTACACTCAGATGTCCGCAGATGATTTTGTTGGATCTGTCCCTTCCTCTCAAGTCTTATGTGTGGATTGGTCACTTTCTGCAATGTCTCTCATGGGATGAACCACCACCTTTCTATCAGTTGTGCAACTCCATTGGACATTTATCTCCTCAGTGCTCYGTTTTTGTCATTCATGACGTTGATCCCGTTGCTCCAACAGAAAGTCTGACGGATGTCCCCTGTAGTAAGGATTCCTCTATTCTGGAAGACCCCTGTATTAAGGACACAACGTCCAATGGAGAGGGGAATTTTACTGCAGTTGGAAATAACACCCTTAAAAATAGACGGAAAAAAGAAAAGTGACGCCTTCAAAAGGTGGTCAAATCAAGCGGAAGTGCAGGATCCTCTGTCATACAACGAAGCTCATGGGTGCTAAAAATTCAAATTTCAAATATTGATCCTGTTT
>SNQN01010005.1:0-18842 GCA_008642245.1 Bassia scoparia
ATTCGAAAATTATTTGGGGATTTGCTTCAAATTGATTTTGGGTGGTTTGGTGTTCAATGACGGATGGTGCGCGGATGATGGGGGTGTCCAGTGTGCGTGTGCGATGGTGTGCCTTGCGCGTCGCGTGATTGTAGTTGAGAGGCAGTGGCTGCGGTGAGTTTCAATTCGAGGGTGGTGTTGGGTGTACTGTTCGACGGTGGTGGCGAATTGATGACTAGCGATTGGGGTTCGGAATTGTGGTTGATTTGTGGGTGTTGAATTTGGTTGGGTTAGGTAGGTAGTGTTGGGCAGTGCGTGGGAGGGTGTGGGTGGTTTTTGTGTGTGTGGCTGGCGTGGGGTGGCTGGTCGGAAATCGGAGGTGGGGGGTTTTGTTATTTTGAGATTTTTATTTTATTTAGGTTTTTATTTTTAAATAAAACTAACCATGGTGAAGTAACAAGTATTATCTTATGGATGCGGAAGGTTATTAAAGTCAGGTTTATGACTGTAGACAAAAATTATTTGTAGGTTATTTGTCGAAACGCAAAAATACAGGTGCTTAGCTTCATAGCAAAATCCTAAATATTTTGTTTAAAAAAAAGTAAAAAAAATAAAACTAGCTAGCTCCACATTCATTCTGTGGTGGGCGATTTTTGGACAACCATTGTAAAGTTTTTGGCTATTGTCAATGTTAGAGTTTCTGCTGGCAGTTTTCCTATGATATTTAAAGATGCCCTATATGCATATGGTTATTAAGTCAAAAAGGGACAATTTACAGTTAAGTGGGTTGTTAACTGGTTTCTCTACCTTCTTCTTCACAAAACTTCCTTAAAATACTAGAAGTATCATTACATTAGAGCACTTATACAAGCTGCACTGCGCATTACCTAATTGCAGCACCAGGTCGCTGCATTTAATAATGCACGCACAGGAGTATTGGGTATTTTGGTAATTTTCGGTGGGCCCGTTTGACTTTTTGTATTTTTTTATTTTTTTTTACAAATCATAGTGTGATTTACGTGTGATTTTATCATATCCACGATTCATTTTACCATATCCTAGCTTCATTTTCACAACAAGAAAATGAGCTATTATCGACCGTCCAAAACAAATCAAAAACGGTCGGTAAAAACACGGAGGCGATCGGAAAACCATTTACCGACCGTCAACGGTCGGTAAGTGACGATCGGTATAGTTTTGGACGGTAAATTAGACTTTACCGACCGTTTAGCGGTCGGTAAAATTTTACCGACCGTTTAACCGTTATTACCGACCGCCACAAAGAACAGACTGTAATCTACGACGATTTACAACGGACACAAATTACCGACCGTTCGACAACGGTCGCAGATTACCGATCGCCAAACGGTCGGTAATATATGGATTTGCGACCGTTGGCGGTTGGAAACTAGCTTTGATGTCACAATTATATCCCAAAAAATTGACAATTAGCCATTACCGACCGTCAAACGGTCGGTAAAAGTCAATTTTTCAAAGTTGTTTGACTTTTACTGACGGCCAAACGGTCGGTAAAGTCAATTTTCTAAAGTAGTTTGACTTTTATCGACCGATGAGCGGTCGGTAATTTGGATGAATTTTTTTTAATTTAATCAAGATAAACAATAATTTTGGATTTTTTTGTTAAAATTTAATAATAAATTAAAACAAAAGAATGCAAGATGAAATCAGAAACTGTTGAGAATTTTAATCATTAACATAAAACTCTTTATTTAAAATGAATTTACATACATATACATTACAAGATAATACATCGTAATATAAATGTATAATACATTACAATCCATGAAAAAACAAATTACTCAATATCTCATAACATCTAAAACTTCATTGCAACTTGAACATCATAGATCATCAATTCTTCTAAGCACAATGCAAGAAACAATTTCAAGTTATACATGATTGAAGAGTGCAAGAACAATTACATTGAACTAGAGCTTATCAAAGTGAGCCCGYCCCGCTAGCCCGACTCGGGGCGATTTTCTATTTTTTGTGCGGGCTTTGGCCATAAAAAAATCACGCAATTTAATTAAAATTTTGGGTCCGGCTCGAGAAGCCCGAAAAGCCTGCTAAGCCCGCATTAAATTTTACGGCTTTGGGCATCAATTTTAGGCCGAACTCAAGCCCCGCCTGGCCCGGCCCGATTAAGGGCCAAATTTCTATGCCAAGCCCCGCCCGGTCTGACCCATGATCACCTCTATATTGAACAAAAAATTCTTGAAAAAGAACATGACAGTCCAAAATAAAATTATACGCTTATACAAGCAACCGTTTCGGGTAGAAATTATTGTATGTACTGAATTAATAAATACCGTGCACCGCACCGCCGGTCTGACCATGATCCCTCTTATATTGAACAAATAATTCTTTTGAAAAAAACATGACAGTCAAAATAAAGAATTATACGCTTATACAAGCAACCGTCGGGTAGAAATTATTGTATGTACTGAATATAAATACCGTTGCACGCACGGTTCTAAACTAGGAAATACATATACATCCATGAAATAACAAATTACTCAATATCTCATAACATCTAAAACTTCATTGCAACTTGAACATCATAGATCATCAATTCTTCTTTGCTTGGGCTGCAACAACAAATAAAAAAATCAAAGATCTCTGAAATAGAAAATTACAAACAAAAAAGATTAAAAAAACAGAAATTAAAATATCAAAATGCAAATTAAAAAATTATAATAAAAACAGAAACATATCAAATAAAAAAAATCAGAAACAAATCAATAAATAAAAACAAAGAGAAAAAAACCGGAAAACGGAAAAAAAAAATCGAAAACAAGAAGAAAAAAAAAAAAAAAAAAAAAAAAAAAAAAAAAAAATATCAAAACAAGATTTAAAAAGACAAAATAAAAAAATGAAACAATAGATCTAACGATATCAAAGAAAAAATCAAAATAAAGGAAGAAATTGAATCAACAAGGAAAGGAAAACAGAAAAAAAAGGCAAGATTGGAAAAATTGTAGAAGAAAAAACAATAAAAATCAAAACAAAAAAACAGCAAAAATGAAATAAATTCAAATGAGATCTGGGGTTTCTGAATAATAAAAAAATTGAAAAAAACCAAAAGAAAATTGAATTGAATTATTATGATGAAAATAGAAAACGAATTGTGGAAAAAAATTAAAAAAAAGTCGAAAACAGGTAGAAAAACAGAAAAACTTAGTGCTAAATGAAATAAAAAGCAAAACTAAAACAAATGAAATTTTAAGATCTAATAAGTTAAAAAAAAAGGCAGAAAAATGAAACAAAACCGACCCAATCAGAAACAATCAATAAATAAAAAACGAAGATAAAAAAGATAAACCTAGATTGAGACCAAATTGAGCGAAGAGAGGGGGGCGTTGCACGACTAAGGTTGCGCGTGAGATGGGAAGGGAAGAGGCATTCAGCAGACGGCGTGAGATGGGAGAAGAAGAGACGGACGGCGTGAGTTGGGAGAGGGAGTTGAGTAGTAGGAGGTAAGCGGCTGGCAGCACGGAGGGCTGAGGCGGCGGCGACGAGGGTGATGGGCGGTAAATGAGTAGATAGAGTTGGGAGAGGAGTTGAGGGGACTCAGGAGGAGAGCCAGAGAGGACATGAGTAGAAGAGAGGAGAAAGGAAATAAAAATAATGAGGAAGAAGGGTAAGGAGAGTAAATATGGAATAGAAATAAGAACCGACCTTGTGGTCGACTTCTGTGATTTTCATAAAATATAGTTACCGACCGTCACGGCCGTAGGGTCGGTGGTATATTTCACAAGTCAAATAATACATTTGACAATATTACGACGTCTATCGGTCGGCAAAAAGGAAACGGATGGTAATTTCCGTCATTATAATAATGGTCGGTAAATCTATAAAACGGTCGGGAAATTGCGTCCTAAAAAAACGGTCGTGTATATGACATTTACCGACGTTTTCGTGATGTCGGTAAATCCGTCGTTATAGCGCGGTTCTGTTTGTTTCACGAATCTTAGAATGAAGTTTGTCAATCCACATTCATTAATCATACCTATCATTAATTCATTTGTCATATCCTTGTTCATTTATCATATCCTGGTTCAAAAATAACCAATTTAATGTGATGTTGTCATATCTGATTCATATAATCATATCTTATTTTTGATTTTGTCTATTTTACACTTTGATTTGCAAAAAAAATAAAAAATAAAATTAAAATTAAAATTGCAAAAAGCTGCTATGACAGGGGCCACTGTGAGCTGCATTGGTTTATGCAGCACTAGCTGCATAAATCTTTTCTCATTAATAGGATAGTAACCATTGAAGCATGTTTTTATTGGTTCTTCGTTGTTCTCAAAAGCGAATTTTCTGATATACTCGGACTTTTCATAGGGTGAAAATATTACTTTTATAAAAGTGAGTAACGCCTCGAAGGATTCGTTATTGTTCACATCTTTGATGCCTTGTACAAAGCAAATTTCAACAAATGCAGAATAAGAACTTTCATTCTCGTATACATAACACATTAGCTTGCATATACATTCTGAATATAAAATGCTCTTTCACGAGAGTGAAGATCAGACTCAATTCCTTTAATGTTTGGCCAGAATACACCCTGCAGGAGATTTGAACTTGGAGATATGGAGAAACTTTGGAACATGTTGTTCTCATAAAACTATGTACAATGGAGCGAGCACTATATTAATTATATCCTCCACAATAGTCCGCTTTACAAATAATACATAATGCAGCTAACCATGCTATAGAAGATTTGGATTTACGATCAAGCTTAGATGCTCAAGTGCATGCAACATGTAATTTCTAGAAATCAAGCTTCCAATATTATTTTATATTAGCTACTCAATGATATATAATACATGGCAATCTTCCCAAATTCCCAACGAACTATATCTATGATATATCTGTGAGATAGTCAATTGTCGTGATTTCCCATTGAATAGAAACCTTTATATACAACTTAAAGCTTAGCAAGTTAAGAAAAAATAATTACAAAATAATTACAAACAATTAGACAATAAAAATATAATATTGACATATTCTATTGTTGGCTATTACGTACACCCCCGCAGTCGAAACGGGAGGTTTGCACACGTTAAGACTGTCCCGAAAACTATCAAACAATACTTTTGGAAGACCCTTTGTGAAAATGTCAGCTATTTGATACCGAGAAGGAATATGTAAGATACTTTTGGAAGACCCTTTGTGAATATCCATTTCAATGTGTTTGGTACGTTGATGATTAACTGGATTACCAAATAGATAAATAGCACTGACATTGTCGCAATAGACGAGAGTAGCCTTGGATATAGGACAATGAAGTTCAAGCAAAAGGTTCCGAACCTAACAGGATTCAAAGACAACATTGGCAACTCCCCTATACTCAGCTTTAGCACTGGACTTAGATAAGCTAAGGTGGGTTGCCTTTTAGAGGACCAGGAGATTAAATTGTCACCAAGGAAAACACAATAGCCCGAAGTATGATGAGTATCTGGACAACCACCCCAGTCACCATCTGTGTAACCTACAAGAAAAGACATAGAAGACTTATGCAAATGTGCCTTGAAGGTACCAAATAATGCGTTTCAAGGCATTCATATGATGATGGATAATACTTATGCTATTGTCATTTTAAGTAAAAATTGTTATTAAAGTGTTACAGAGAAAATGCTCAAAATGGAAATAAAACTTGGAAATTTTGGGGATAAATACCTAATTTCGAGACTTTTTTAAAAAAAAAAATACCTAATTTTCAGTTTATTGTACTTAAATACTTAATTTCGCCATTCATTTTGAAAATTGGTACCTACTAACAGATTTTCTACAAAAACTTAACACCATTTGTGTGAAATGATCATTCCCCCTTTTCTTTTTCATTTCTTCATTTCTTTCCCTGCTTAATAATGGAGGTTGAATGCTCTCGTCTCCTTCATCCTCCATTACCAACCTCCTCAAAGGTTACTCATCACTCATACTCCATTTTCTCTCTCCGCTCGCGGCTCCACCTTCGTGCCCCTGCCGTCGCGGCCTCTCAACCGACCTCCCTTTCCATCCCTCGCTACACGCTTGCACGCACCACCATCGCCACTCCACTCGCTAGTGGGATGGTGGGTTTCGAGGGTGGTTTGAAATCTGGGTTGATGAGATTGGCTTGATTGGGTTCGAATTTAGGTTGGAGTTTGACTGAGTTGTGGTGGTTGTGTGGGTTGTGGTGTTCGATTTGAGTTCTGGCGGTTGATGTGTTGTGGTTTAAATTTGGGCCATGTTGGGCATGGTTGGCGGTGGTTTGAATTATGGAGGTGTCGTGGTTGGGTATTTGTTGGGGACTTGGTGGTGGTGGTGGCAGCAGCCGTCACCTTGGAGTGATGGTTAGTGGGTTGTGGTCAATGGGTGGCAATGGTTGGGTGGCAATGGTAGGAGTGCTAAGGAAGGGGTTAGGGGCCCACAAAGTTAACGATCAAACTAACAATTTTGGTCAAATTCCGTTAATAGGAACGAATTTTCTAAATGAATGACAAAATTAGAGTATTTAAGTAAATAAACTAGAAATTAGATATTTATTTTCATAAACGCCCCGAAACTAGGTATTTATTCCCAAAATTTTCAAAAAAATTATATCAATCATTTTTTCATTAGTTAGTGTTATTTTGTCTTTATTACCTGGATTATTTTCATTTATATTGTCATATTTAATTTGTATTTGTGACCCTAAAAACACATATGACATTGATCTTTTATTATTTTCTTAATAGAACTAAACTATTATGGAGATGATAGCATAGAAAGAAAAAGTAACTTAATGTTATACTCCGTAGAAAAAAGATGAGAAGTCATCTTAATTCTTAAACTAAATGACATAACCATCTATATTTTCTATTACTACATCTGTAAACAATCTCCACTACTTCTCTTTTCCTTCCAAATTCCCTCCTAACTTTAACTATTTAATGATTATATAAAAAACAATGCAATCAATTAATAACTACAGAGTACAAGTATGAATTATGCTTTATATTTATTTGGGAAATTCCATTCTATACCACTGAATTCTGTCAAGTCCATTTCGTACCACTACTTTTTCTTTTTAATCCAACTCATACCATTAAAATTATTGTGCAATCCAAATTAACATCCTACTCTTCATTTCGTTAAGTGGATTTATTGGATGTTAATTGATGTCTTTAAAGGGTTAAAGTGTATAATTCCTAATTGAATTTAAATTCTATATTAATTTCCCACCACTATTATTCAAGTTACTCTTCATTTGTCTAGTTTCTCCCCAATTGCTGAGGTCTAAACTGCCATGGTCGAGGCTCTTAAGGGTTTCAAACTCCCAAAACAGCCAAATCTGCAAATTCGTCAATGCTATAGTAACCTCGCGAGCTGGAGAAATCACAACGAGCTACCTCCAATGAACCAGCCACGGGCAAAGGAGTTAGTGGGGCTTGCCTCCCATGAGCTGTACTGGTTGGGTACTCCTCACTGAGGTCAAAACTTTCGCGTAACCAGCTCGTTGCCATAT
Organism: Bassia scoparia; assembly: GCA_008642245.1. NCBI lineage: Eukaryota > Viridiplantae > Streptophyta > Magnoliopsida > Caryophyllales > Amaranthaceae > Bassia > Bassia scoparia. Next base: position 7,499 of record SNQN01010005.1, read on the forward strand.
ACTCCTCCGCCCAAGAATCGAATCCAAAACCCCTCTAGAGTTCACAACCCTTTAGATGTGAAAAGTTGTATTTTGGAATAGGTGTGGGGATTTTTTTTTTCTTCTTACCCATGACTGCTAGATGTTGAAAAAATCAGCACACAAAACATTATTGAAGGAAGAAGGAAAAAAGGTATTATACAATAATTTTAATGGTAGAGACTTAACAGCAATCATACAATAATTCAATTATAAAGAATTTTTTTAATCCAATTATACGATAATGGTACATACCTTTTTTTAATCCAATTTACAAATATTTTTCTTCTAGAGTGTTTTTTGATTTTTGAGATAGACTTAACAGAGACTTAACAGCAATTAAGTTAGGATGTTATAGATCAGATTACACAATAATTTTAATGGTATGAGTTGGATTAAAGAAAAAGCAATGGTACGAATAGACGCAGAAACTCAATGTACATAATGGAATTTCCTATTTATTTTTAAACTATCAAACATGATCAATTAAACTTAATAGATTTTTTTTGCCATAAATATGATCTAAATTTTAAATAATTTTATTTGAAAAATTAACAAAAATTTTATGTATATTTATTTAGGTACAAAATATTTATATAAGAATAATACTCCACACATATTAGAGAGTATTTAAAATCAAGCATTTGCTCGAGAATTATCTAGTGATATTAATCCTTTTTCGAGTTTGAAACAATTGACCAAGGAGAGAGTAACTCCTAGAAGGCTAGAAGTACACAACAAAACTCACAAACCAATATATCATGAACAAAATGTTGAGGAAAGGTCTTATTAGGAGGACCTGTAGTGTGTAGTCTGCAACTTACTGAAACACTCCTCAAGGTTTGTATTTAGGTCCTTAGGCCTACCTTAAAAAATAGTCCATACAGCTAAATGATGTATCAAGGCTCAAGAGTAGCTAAATTGACATTTTGGAGTTTTAAAAAGTGTACAAAATCTGATTTGGAAGCAGGAAGGGGAAACTACATCACCAAAAACAAGGCAGTGGTGAACGATTTCACCAGGGATTTACTGCACAGCGCTAACATGATCATCGCCATATTTTCTTATGCTGTTTCGGTTCAGAAATTTGAGCAGAAATTGAGCTTCTTCATCACTGTCGCATAGGCTGGGGACACGAGCTCAGGTCTTCTGAGCCTTCTTTTTGCTTCCTTTGACTGCATTAATCAACATAATGTATCAACTTATGGTGTTCTTTCAAATTATATKTACCTTTCCTATCAAACTAGAGGCATGTTCTCCACTMCACACATACTATGATAATCATTGCTTATAATCGAATCCGAAAAATAAATTTACATTAAATATAGATAAAATAAAATAGGAAAACTTGTGAGAAAAAACCTAGTTTACATACCTTGTGAAATATTATACCCAAATCACCAACTTTTGTGAAATAATACCAAATTTTAGCACAGGGCATATGATGATGTCTAGTTGTCTACAGATACACTTGAGCAACAAAACATTGGAAGGAACACCCCAACACGAGCTCTGTACTGGACCCATACACAAAGTACAAAGCTATACAAATAAGACTATAATTCATTGCTTTTGCTAATTCATTGCTTTTGCAGATGAAATACAGCAGTTTCCATAAGCAGAAAGTGAGCAAATTACAACTCGACCAGCTATTGATAACTACTTAACTAACAAAGCCACCGACTATCAATAACTACCCACCACACAAGCTCTATCATGCCCATAACTCATGGAAACTCAGGCATTATTTCTCTAACCATTAACACCCAACGGTGGTAGACCTGCCATTAGCATCATGCTATTAAATGAAAGCAATGAAAATCTTTAGTGAGTGGTTGTGTGACTAAAAGGTGACTGCTTTGACCACAATTAACGGATGCGTGCACAAACATCAAACACTCDTGGCATACAAGAGCGTGATCCATTAGTCAGCACTTTGCAGAAGTCAAGAAACATGCAATTGCGACGCATTAACTGCTTAAGCATGCACAAATGCACKTATCGGCTGTTTTGATTCTAGAGCCATTTACTCATATAATATAGGATCACGAGGTTAATTCAAAATCATACTACTAGTAGTAACGAAGGAAAGATCCTCATGTAAGCATGGGCATGATAAAGATTAATGTAACGGCTTGACGGTTGGTTTAATGGTAGTTAGAAGGCATGACACAACCTACACATTTCCCCCCTAGAATCATAAATCATATCAAGTTCAAGTTCTCTTCCAGAAACAGAGAGCATGAGGTTAGAACTTAAAATTTCTCTTTCATAGACAAATTTCTATGGTTATCAATACAGATGGTGAATTTTGACTAGATTCATACAAGACAGATTCTGTAGGCTTTATTGCATATTGAACGGCAAAGTGGAAAATAACTCTTCATAATTACTGACAGGACTTTCGGTTATTGTACTGGATGGTTTCAAGAGTGGAACATTGAGAGATCACCAAGCTGGAAAAATCAGGAATAAAAAACAAAAACTGCATTGCTATTTAACACCAAAACCGTTATAAGCATATACCTCAAACCGGGCTAAAAAACAGTCCAACCAAAGGGATCCAAATGACGAAATTGGATTTCTCCAAAGCACTACATCATTCTTTATATTACGTGAAGGGGAGGAGATGGTGTCCTCCAAAAATGACTCATTCACCATTAATGAAGGTGATGAAAAAACTTATTTTATTACCTTTTTTTAAAAAAAATAATAATAAACTCTTTCCTTTTGCAACTATTACATGTATGGAAACATGTCAATAAATGAATCTACTTTGAATTTTAAAATTCAAAACTACATTTAAATCATCTAAATGACAAAATAGGAAACTGGACTTTCACATTAATATAAAATTTAATTGATAACGTTCATGAAACATACATGTGAATTAAATTAGATGGTAATCATATATGAAGAAATTGTAATTATTATTTGATATTTATTAAAAACTTAACTTTTTACCCAATTAAGTTATGTAATATATTGTGTTATAAATTACTCCGTATACACAATTGTTACATAATTTGTATTATAAACACAAAAATTAATGTAGTACAACCGGTGGTGCCTAACATGTGCATCTAAACACAACCACACTTATTAATTTATTACTCCCTCCGTTTTTATTTATTTGCCCATATATTTTTTATTTTATTTTTTTGTGTACCACACGTTCACCCTTTTTTGGGTTAATTCGAAATCGAGGATCACTTCTGGGTGGCTAGTTTCAGTCCCCTTCCAATTGTTGTTGTGGGGGATCGAACCCTGTACTCCCTACCAAGTGTAGTCTCAATCACCACTACACCAACAATCAATACTTTAAATGGACATTCCAAATTACTTGCATTATTTCTATTTTAAGCATGTACACTTCATCAAATATTAAATAACATCATCTCAAATTGAATTAAAAAAACCTTAAACCACCTTTATTAACGTTTGTACTTTCAATTCATCCATTCAAATATTCATCCCACTTTTCAACTCGCACATAATTCCATTATCATCCATAATGTCCTAAAAACCGTAAAACATACAATAGTGCAAGTAAATAAACAGAGAGGTACTGGAGTTATTATATTTCATTTGCAAATAAGTTATATGATCTATTTGGAAATGTTTTTATGTTATTCAATTGTCAAATGAAAGAAGAAAACAAGTGTAGTTGTAAAGCTAGGGACAACTGGTTGAAATATAGTGGTTGGACTAACGAAAGAAAAGTTAATTGTAAACTATAAATCAGACTCTTGAGAATCGGCACAAGTTTTAAAAAAATTGTGATTAATATACACTAAGTTTATTATGTTGTAAGTAGTAAAATAAGTTTAAAAGTATATACAACCACTATTAGTGTATTTGTAATCACATTCAAATACTTTCTCATTTATTGTTCATGATTAATATTAGTCTTAACATGTCATACACGCACGCATCGCGCCATGCATGCTATAAGACTAGTTTCAATGATGTCAGGCACCATATATCCAAAGAAGCCTTACAATCTTCGTTTATATTTAACTTTAAAGCCCTCAACAATTATACAAACCTCATAAAACATAGCAAGAGAATAGCCAGGCAGGTTTATGCCATAAGAGAATAGAGAGTTGGCAGCTACTGCTATTAGAGAACACTTATTTGAATTGTCAAAAATAGTAAAGAAGAAAAATAGGGGAAATGAAAAGTGAGAAATTAGGGTAAGTATTACGCAATATTGGAGTTTTGGTTTGACAAAGAACTGAAGAAAAGTCCAGGTTAGCAACCAATTCACATTATTTGCATCCAAATTCTGCCTATATTGTGCTGAAGTGAACTTGGTAGTTGCCACTTGAAAACTTCCCACAAAACTTTCCTACAAATATAAGTCATTCACGCTATTTGCATCCAAATTCTACCTATATTGTGCTGAAGTGAACTTGGGTTGCACTGAAAACTTCTCCTACAAATCTCTTCCTTTATTTTCAAACGCTATGAATCAAATATACCTCCGTTTCTAAATAATTGCACCATAGTTACTTTTCACGCTTGTCGAGACACAATTTGATCGTTAATAACTATAATTAATGAAAAATTATATAAAAACTAGATATTATATAGTATTTAACGAGACGAAATCTAACGAGAATCCCCCTTATAATATATTTTGGGAAATATTCTATATGGTAGCCCGAGTTTTGCCAAAATCACACGGTGGGCATATTAATTTTCAAAATCCACACCGTGCCCGAGGTTTGGAAATCCACCGTGATCGTGTTTTCTATTTCCAATATAGGTGGCAGACCACTATAGCCTACTAACCTAACCACTACCCAACCCCTCACCCACTCACCCCTACATACCCAAAAACCACCGTAGCAGCCCAACCAACCAACCACCGTAAGCACCCCCCCAACCAACCCACTCAACCGAGCCAACACCACAACCGCCACCCACACGCGGCCACCACCCTCGCCGCATTCTCTCTCTCCCTTATGTTGTGCCAACAACCACCACCCACCTACGAGCTGCAACAACCACCACACCACGTGACACTCGCCTCGCCCCACAACCACAAGCCACGTCGCAACCCGCTAGTGCACCACCCCAGCCACGAACACCGGTTTAAATTCGATTTAGGTTTTCAAATTTTTTTTCCCTAATTCAATTCGAATTCTTTTAGGGTAATTGATTGGGGATTTCGAAATTCGGTTGTGTAAGATTTGGATTTTCGAAATTATGAGATTTCAAATTATTGGTTTAGGGATTTTCGCAGGGGAAGTAAAGAGATGATGGGAGTTGATTTTTGCGAGTGTGGCGTGGGTCTGGTTTTGCGAAGATGAGTTCGCAGGCTGGACTTGCGAGGGAGGTAGGTCTGGGTGCTGGAGTTTGGGGAGGAGCGACGGTTGCTTGTGTGTATTGTTTGAGAGAGTTCGTATGGTGGTGTTGGCTCGTTGGAGGATGATAAGGCTGTGGCGGTTGCTGGTGAGGTTTTGGCGGTGGTTTGTTTGAGGTCTCTTGCGTTGGGTTGGTGGTGGTGGCCGGTGACGTCGGCTGGGCTTGGTGGTCGGGTGGTTGTGCTTATGTGGCTTGCGGTTTGGTGGGTGGAGATAGTGGGTTAGTCGAGTGGTTGATGAGTGTTCGGTCACCACGTGGGATAATATAAAAACCGACGGCCCGTGATGGATTTTCTAAAACTCAGCCAGGTTTATGATTGCAAAACTTAGTATGGCCTACTCGGCGTGACGCAAACTCGAGGCTACCATATAGAATTCCATATATTTTTTCTTAGTGTTAAAGTGCAAAACTTGGTCAAAGTGCTTCCTGCTGATTAGAGAATGCATAATCGGTTGCATTTACAGTAATCAGTAAAAGAATATAATCCTGATAACCGCTTCTAACGCATATGCTTTACTTAAAGCAACATAGTCTTCAATCTGGTTTCAATCTATGGTCTGTTTTGTGATAGGTAGATGAAATAGTAATAGTGAATAGTCTAACACTCTAACCTTGAGATTGATTTTTTTGCTGAATACTTTGGCCCAAAGATAAAGTAGATAGTTAATAGTAAGTAATGCAATAATTACAAACTAAAGCACCAAAACAGATCGCATAAATTTTCACAGTTAAATGCTCCAGGTGAAAATATAGTTTGAAGGGTGAAGCCCATCCCAGGTCAAGGGAAAAAAAACTCAGAATGACAAAAAAATTAACTGAATCAACAAAGGATATCTTGAACCGGGCCAAGGCCACTAATTTTGAGTGGACTTAATACCATGGAGTATGAGACTGAGTTAAGACATATATTGCCCAATTCAACACTAAGCATGAAAAATGAAATTTGGTCCTCTAGTAGGCTAGTGTGGTTGGAGAGATATGATGAATCGAAATCACAAAAAGAACACGCTCTTTTTTTTTTTGGACATAAAAAGAACACTCTCTTAGACTCAGAGAAAGAGAAAAAAATTACATACATACTTTGTTGAGAGTAGAACAACCTTCTAAGTTTTAAGCACACTACATTTCCATTTACACCATGTGGTCAATTTTAATTTCATGTCAAAGTATATTTTAGGGTTACAGTGTTACACTAAATGGCAGCCCTATTGTGCTTAAATGTCAATTCCATGATGAAGACTGCACTTCAATGGTGGTAGAGATTACTGAGCTCATCCCCATCAAAGGGTACCCCAGTAGAACACTAAATGGCAGCCCTAAGGGTTGTATTTAAGCAGTGAATACATTGCCGAAAACAGTATTAATATGGTAATTAATTAAAATGGGTTGATTGGTGTTAACAAAGCAAACTCAATGCTATATAACCTCTTTGAGCTTCTTGTATGCAGCCCTACTTTTCTATTTATTTATTTATTTATTTATTAAAGAGTTAAGAGTGCACTGCCACTATCATAATCAAAAATGCAATTTCACCTAAACTTATTTGCAACTATCTATCCATCTAGAGCATTGAAAATAAAATCTAGCTTGTACAGAAGTCCCAAAGCCCAATATAGTACATACCAAATAGTATTCCAGAGTTTTGAGGGAAATGGAATAAAAGTCTCCATTCAAAATCTCCATCAATAAAAATTTAAGGTTACTTTATAAGCCGATTTCACAAAATTATCTAAGTCGGTTCCGAACATACGAACGAAATGCTCAATTGATTTATTGTCTAGGGCCATTCTAGAGCACAGGTCCTAAGAACTAAAACTTTACACCGATAGAAAAACACAAACAGTAAGTGGGTATGGGGGAAAAGAACCTATAAGGAATCTCCATCTCAATACCCGATGCCTGGTTGAGTGACATACCTTTCTTCACGTTTACATACATCCACCCTTCTGTGGGCCTAGCACATCAGTATACCAGCTGAAGAATTTTAAAAAGCTAGCAGTGTGACAAAGTAAGATTAAAGAATCGCACACAATCCGCCATAACAAGACATAAGTGGACCATTGTCACTGGCAATAAGGCAACTGGGTAATCCAGCACAATCCACCTTTTACATACTACAGGAATAATAACGCTAACCACCTTTCCTATCACACTGTATAAACACACTCAGAGAAATGAAATTTCAAAGCTGATTCCTTTTCATCAGCAAGTTAAATACTTTAAAACAGATTACGACGTAGAAGGTGTTTTATTTAAGCATTAATGTGAGATTTTACCTTAATTCATCAACTGGCAATTTCTATCTATAAATCTGCAAAAGGGAGCCTAACAAGTAATCAAGCCCAATTGTCAAAGGCATTATCAAAAACCGGGACATAGTAATCAGCTAACAACAAACTTCTTAGTTCTCACTATTGACCAGTAACTTAGGAGTCACGAATTGGTAATGTCCATGTTCATAAAAATCAGCTAGTCTCCCTATTTCCCTATGCTGACTGGACTATAATGACTCTAGAATATTAGGACAATTAACAACTGTTTGACAATACATACTCCAATTCAAATGGCTATTAATGCGCCGGAGCTTGCCTGGCTCGTACAAGAATCAACCGTCGAACGTCCCGTCATTCAAAGCTCTTCGAACATTTCCCTTGAAAGAACTAATTAATGAAAAAACACTGATAACGCAATCATGACACTGCATTTACATAACCCTACACAAAGTCTCACTACCAAAGGAAGGAAGCTAAAGAACTGGACAAGGTACCTAGCGAATGAGCCTTCATTTTGAATCTTCTTGACCCCCGAATATGCTAGGTGTGATTAGACCCAAGCGCCCATTTCTCTCCCTTGGATTTCGAACTGAAACAGTTCCTACATAATAGCCGCATCAAGCCTACTGCACACGAGCAAAAACTAAAAATGTAGATGATCAGCCAAGAAATACACGCAACTCTCAAATAGCAATCAGCAATCGGTTTAGCTCAACTAGTCAAAACGGGATAGTACACCAAAAACCCTTAATAACGAAAACATGCAATCACTCATCACACTCACGTAAATCAAAAAGTAAGGAAAGCCCTACAAACATTTTTCATTATCTTTTCCCTTCTGTCAATTTCACAATGTCAACATTACTATCAAGGGAAGAAAAAAACATACTACGAACTTAGAATTGAGCACAAACCAGTAAAAAGGAAAGAAACCATCCACAATCACAATTATCTCATAAAATTTGACAGAACCTTGAATTTACAAGTTATCATTACAAATCACAACAAACTGGAGAAAAAAGAAAAACTGACAGAAGAACGAGAAGAAAAAGGGCAAAAACCCCCTTTTGCACGGAAAGGTGCATGGAACAAGGGAATTTGAAATGGAGTTTATATTGCGGGTTGAATTGATGAGAAGCAGAATAAAAGGGTTGAGTAATTGAGAGGAAGCAATGGACACGTAAACGATTAGCAATGAAGATGATAGAAGTTGAATGGTAGATCTAGTCAGCAAGTAAGTAGCTTGGTAAAAATGAAGCCAAAGCTCGAAGCATGGAACACAGCCTTTGCATTGTTGTATGTGGTTTGATCTGTTTGGTGATCTTCGCAGGTAAGTCGTACACTGCTGTTCCACTGATTTTGTAATTCTGCACACAGACCTATTTTCATCTGCGAGGATTTTTTGGTATGAATTTGCTGATTATGGCTATTGGCTTTGGGTTTCGCATCACAGTCTTATGTTTGAGGCAACCAATTACAGACAACAAGTTTCATTTGATCCTCTTTAGGGACCACAATCCATTTGAAAGATGTTAATATGTAGAATAGACTATACATCCTCGGGGAGTTTTAAGCTATAACTCATTTTATATACGGTGTATAATTCATATGGTAAGATACAAAGTTAAAAGAATTAATGCTAAGTTCGTGGAATACTGTACGACATCCAAAAGTATGCTACCCCAAATTGGAATAGAATCAATAAAGGAAATGTACGACTGTTTCGAAAATGCATCTGGATTCGAAAGCTGTGGCGAAATCCCATAAATCCAAACATTTGCATGAGTTTGAATTAAAGTTGAGTTCGAATCCTACACCGAGGCCAATAAGTAAGGATAGGAAGTTTTTAAATATTTATTTTAATTACGTGTTGTACAAACACATTTATATACTACACATTTGTTAGTTGATTTTAAATTAGATTCCTCATCCGTATATACGGTTGATAAAGTTAAATGAGACCGAGTTTCTTGTCTTTATACATAACTTTTTTCGCCCCAAACGCCTTATAACACGTGCTCCGCGGTGCTTGAATCGGAACATTAACAAAATATCAGTAATCGGCAAGGTGCAATTCAAATCGGCTTTCCAAAAGTCTCTTCTCTCTTATTCTATAATCTCAAAGTCCACAAAACCACACAACCATTCTAAAATCAAAAGTCCTCTAATTCGTCGCATTTGCTGGAGCTCTTTATCTTTGGCGACTTAGGCACAGAATCTGAGTCTATGTCAACAAACTCTTCTCTTCTCTTGTTTATTGAATTTTGATTAATACTGAGACACGTTGCATGTTGAACGCGGGCGCACAGTGGCATGCGGATGCCTCTCAGGACGATATACATAATAAAAATTTACAATTAGAAAATAATCAATAATACATAAAATAATAATAGATAATATCTACATAAAAATTAAAGTTTGTTGTACATCCGATATTATGCCTCCTAGTCATTGAAGGATGTTTGTAACAAAGGCTAATAAATAATATTTGCTCTTTRAGTTTTATACAATGAGGTGTAAGAATTCCAAGAGATCCATAAACATAAAAGGTTGAAAAGCTTTTACAAGGAATGATCACCCTCCGCTTATTGGTGGTATTTTGGCCAATTCATCTTTATGATTCACAATTGTCGATTCAGATGTGTACTCCTCGTTCAAAGCAAGGACCATGCACCCTTGTATCGCTTCAAGTCTTGAAAATAGAGCGATAACCTTATCTAAAGTTCTAAACAATCACAAGCAATGCTACCAAATGTTACGTCTAGTGGCATATATATCATCTAATCCAATCAGATCCCGAGCTCTAGCAAAAAACAYAACCTTTAGCTCAATTAATGACTTTATATCTTTTCAGAGAATTTTGTTATCTTGACTTTCATTCTGCTAATTGAATGCCATCGTGTTGTTTTAAATGTTGTTGGATGCAAATTAACTCCAAACTGCCAAAATTTCAGCTAGCAGTCAATATAACAAATGATATTAAAACTGCTAGTTGACATCACAAGCTTCATATAAATTATAGGAACCAAAGAATTGAAATCACGGCTGTGTTTCTGATAATCTGACCGGAACAACACTCCACAATCAAAACTCTTTTAAAAGATGAAGAAGAAACCGAAGGATCGAGCTACAATTCATATTCCTAAGAAACTTGAAGCATAACAAATGTGTAGTACCATGTTATTATATAGTAATACAAGGTTTCAACTGAACATAAGGCAGCAATGTAGCACACAATGTAATAGCTACAATAATGACGTCCAACAATTATGAACTATCAACAGCTACTTGAGACTTTATAGTTTGGCTATTCTACCGATCTAGCTACTCAAAATGCCAAATCAACAAGCTCTACTGAAACATCACAAGTTTGCAACGGTCCAAATCCCCACCAAGAGAAATAGGGTGTTTTAACGTATTCGTACACAATTAGATAGTCTCTTAGGATGCCTTGTGATTATAATGCAAAAAAAGGGACCACCTTTGACCTCATTATGAAAACATTGATGCATTTTATGTTTTTGAGTTGATTTTGTAAAAAGAGATGATTTACTTCAAGGGTTTTCATTCATTCATTGTTGATTGTGTGCTGCTGCTTTCTTACAGAAGTATTTATAATAAAACCTAATGACAAGACTTAATCCTAGCCTTACACGTATGACATCAACAAAGCCATACAG
>SNQN01010006.1:13130-23303 GCA_008642245.1 Bassia scoparia
CAACTAATACATATTAAGGGTAAACCAGGACGAAGGAGAGTTGGGATTGTTTCAGCTCCCTTAACTTTTAACTAAATAGCCTCCCAATCTCTGCAGTTAGGTGTGATGGGAAATGGTTGTGTCCTTTTCCATGTCTTCTATATTCGGCATTTTCAAAACTGCTGACATTCTTCTTAGAACGCCCTGGAGAAAAAATGTAATCCCATGACAGACGACTTCTCCAAACTAACACAAAAAACGGTCATAAATGAAGAGGAAGCCCAGCAGAGGGCATGATCTTGCAGTGTTGTCTACGAGAACGTTTAATGTGTGGTAGAGGGAAATCATGCCTTGCGAAGGCTTGCTTTTGCTCTGCTATAAGTCAGAAATATGATTCAACTCGAGTGGGCGGACTCATATCATGGACCAAATCATCGATAACATTGGTACATATTTGCTTCTATTCCCCTTCTGATCAACCCAGAGTCCACATCTAAGAACTTCTTCCTAATCTGTATAACTCGCGATAAGCTGTGCACTTCTTGGTAACTTCAATTTGGTAGTGGAGCAAGGAAAAAGTCCTCTCAGAGAACATAGGCGTACATATTCCTCTCAGACCTTCTATACTCTTGATGATCATCATTTAGGGTAACGAGCAATATAAATAAATAATGCTTGTCAACAATAGTGCGGCATTTGCTTAAATGTGCCTTGTAGCAGATAGATTATGACCTATTTCTCTGTCGAATGTAAAGGGCAACATCCATTTCCACATATTAGCAACTAATTAGTGGAAATTACGCTTGAGGCATTCCTTTTGACAAAATGGCATACCGTTTATTTATTAACAATAGAGTCTCCATCTGTTCGGTCTGAGAACTATAAGAAAGGTGACTTCTTAGGTTTTGTTCCTCACCCGTATTTGAGATCGCGAATTGAGTGAATACTTCACTATGTGCAGGCAATGCAATCTAAATGTCTACATTATCTCATGTCACCCGGAGCCCTGTCGAGTTGAAAAAGCAACAAACAGTCTCACACGATCATTATTAGGCCATCTTGCGAAAGGATATTTAGGGCAGGCCTTATTTTGATCCGTAGATCTGCACACATCCTCAAAGTCCCATTGGCCTTGGGTACGTAGATACCCACATTTTTCCATAGCCCAAGACAACCAATGATAAGAACACCTGTTTGTACACACAAGCAAAATTGAGAGAGCTGGGGCCTTGACACCCTAAAAAGGCAAGTTTCACTACATCGATTATAATTTCCTACACTAAGCACCCTTAAAATGATTTTTAATTTCCAAATAATTTTAACTTATTTTAGACATTTTTCTAGAATTCTTTGGAAATTTCTGAATTTGTCTACCACTTTTGACACTTTTTGGAATTTTCAACAATTTAAATGATTGTGCAATAATTAATTAAATTATGAAATCACTTTCAAAATTTGCGAAATTTAACGCAATGCACAATATATGTTAAAGGAATTTTTCTATTTTTTTCCATAATTTTTTCGACTGTGAAAAATAGTTATGAATGTCCTACAAAAATGCGTAACTGAGTGAAACAGGGTATTTTAGAGGTATTCTGGTATGTTCATACATAGGAGCGTCTCAAGCAAGCTCAATATATTGGATATCAGTAATATGACGTCCATGATCGTATAATATTAGCAAAATATTTTATCTTGATTTTATTTTATACGCAGCAAGTAAAAATGGCAAAGATTTTGCACAGAAAAGACAAGTAATTTAGGCATAATTACGCTTACTTGGGCGTAATTCAGTTACTTGGCGCCCAACATTGCTCCTTCTCACGTGCAATTGGCCTATAAATAAGAGGCCACGATTCTTGGCTTTCAAAGGCAGAACTCTTCCCTTATCCCTTCGCCAAAATCCTCTCTCAAACACACTCCATAAACACTTAAACACATCAAAACTCTCTCACAATTCACTCTAAAAACACATCAATTCAACATTCATATCAAAGTTCCTTGAAAATAATTTTCAAAGGTTCTTTTAAGGGTTTCTTTTAGGGTTCTTTAAAGGTTCTTAGGGTTCTATAGTGTGCTTAAGCGGTTTCAAAGGGTCCAAAGCATTGCCCTCGATTGAAAGCACCGTGTTGCAAGGTTAGTTTGAGGCCAATGTTTTAATTTCTTAACACCCTTTTGCATCTTGTTATAAATTTGACTTTCTATGTAAATTAGCATGTAAACAATGATTAACAACGACTCCTCTGATTCTATATGTATTGTACATTTACTATTTGAGGGAAAAACTAGGAAAAATATATTATAATGTGAGTGGGTAAAAAACATATGAAGAAGTCTGTGTAAAAGGGAGAAGTATGGAGAAGTGGGTAAGTAAGGGAATGTGTGGTTAAAAAGGGAGACAAGTGCCCTAATATGGAAAAAGCAACAATGCATAGAACATTAAAAATCATCCAAATGAGGAAATTGCACAGAACATTAAAACGGAGGGAGTATTGACATGAATTGAAATCTACATTAGGAAAATTTTAATTATTGTCAAATGCTTGCATGCTGTCAAATCACACAAATTATTATGCCTAACTAAATACCGATAATTTAATGTTCTCACGCCTAATAGAAATAATACACGGACAAATTGTCTTTAAGGCATTGAATATGGAATTAATTAAACACACATGTCGTAACAACAATTAGTCCAATATGCATCTATTTCTGTTAACAACCTGCCTTGTAATTGCATGCTTAGCGTTAAAAACAGAAAATACCTTTGTCGTTGTCTTTTGACAATGGACTCACAATGACCGAGTAGAGGCCTCTAGATGTCGGGGGGGCATTGTGCACTAATTCTCCATTACCCTTGACCTTTCGTGCAGGAGCAGACTATGAAGTCCTTTGCCTTGCTTTATTCAATTATAGGCAAGACTTAAAGTGAGTTCCGCAACTCCTCAAAAAGTGGCGGTGCAACATCCTCTACTTATTTTCGAGTAAATTCACACAAACTCCAGATATACTCAAAATATGAAAAGTAAGAATTCAATTCTAGGAAAACCAAAGTCATCACCGAGAGCTGTACCCCCGGGGCAAGAGGACCAGACCTAGTCCACCCGGTGACGCCTCGGTGCCGTATAGGTACAAAATAGCATTTACCATCCACTCAGGGTATTTTCATGGCCTAATGAACCCTGCATTTATGTAGCTTCTTAACCTCTTCGTTTTGCGGCCTGAACTCTTATGCAAGATGGAGAGACTTTGTACATGTACCTAGCTGTCTCAAAACATGTCTTGTCCGCTATGTTGGCAGCTGAAAGAGAAGGGACACAATTGTCTGTSTAATTTGTAAGTCATKTTCTTCAGAATGTCGAACTGCGTTACTCCGTCACAGAGAAATTTGAGTTAGCTTTGTTAATGGCACACAAGAAGCTAAAGCCTTATTTTATTGGGAGGAAAATTATCATTTACACCGATCAACCGCTAAAGCAACCCTTCTCAAAGCTTGAGACAACGATAAGGATGCTTAGGTGGGCGCTTGAGCTCAGCTCATATGATGTTTCCTTTGAGCCTAGGACTGCCATTAAGGGGCAAGACCTTGTAGACTTCATTTGGAACTCATCAAGTCTACTCCTCAAGAGAGGACTCCCGACATTTGGACTCTCTACATCGATGGCTCGTCCACCCAAGGGGGGTACGGGGCAAGCATATTGTTCAGTTCAACTAGAGGAGATACATATGAGTATGCCATGAAGTTCAAATTTCAAACATCAAACAATGAAGCTGAGTATGAGGCTCTAGTCGCGGGCATATGTGTAAGTGTTGAGTTCCTAAGTTTTGAATGATGACAAACCATTACAGGAAAACAGGATGATTAAAGTACGAATATTGTTGGTTCTGGGAACCAGCTAGTTTAGARACTTGTTTCCCTAGACAAGTTAATAGTTTAATGAGAATGCTTTGAAACTAACTTGTTTATTGCAGGGAACAGCTGATTACATAAGGGCTCATTCACTGGTGCAGAACCAGTACGAGTTGTTTCCTTGACTGTTATTATGAAAAACAGTCATATATCTTTTGTTGCATGTTAACACTGTTATATGTGCAGTAATAGATCTATTCCAAGACTTGAAGTGTGAATCCTTTCGAAGATATTCGAAGAAGAAAGCTGTGCTCAAAGATTGAAGTAATTAAAGGAAAGATTCAAGTTCTTGAAGATTGCATGAAGATTCGAAGAATTGTAATTTAGAGTTTAAATTAAGGATTTTCATGTAATATGCTCTGTAGTGTGACTAAATGGAAATGAACTAAGTGCTTAAGTGTTTTTGAGTATGTTGTGAATTCTGGTACAAAGCTTGGAACAGAATTCATAACACACTCAAGGAACCAAGCTGGGGAACCAGCTTAGTTCCTGAATAGAATGTTGGCTGCGGTTTTGAAAAGGGTTTTTCTAAAATATTTTCAAAAGATATTTTGAAAGATTATTTGCAGCTGGAATTATAGATGGATATTTATATTACCTTAAAACTGGGAGTATATATCTTGTTCGATCAAAATCTTAGGATAAAATCGAACAAGATAAATACTTTCCATAAAACTAATCTTGCCTTGTTTGGCAAGAATAGATTTATGGAAACTAGGGTTAAGTCAATATAAATATACATCTATACTTCAACATTCTATAACTCTCTCCACCGATCAAAAAGAGTAGTATACTTTGAGAGAAATAAACACAGAAAGCACTAGTTCATAAACATTGAGTCATACACGAGCATACATCGAGCATACAACATTCTCTTACTTAGCTTTCTAAGAAGTAATTCATAAGAGAGAAATATTGTTCTTGTAAGGGCTATCAACAGAGGGGTTGAAAGCCTGGGTAGTGTTTGTGAGTTCAAACACAAAGTTGGACTTACGAGTGTGAGTCGAGTGCACATTCAGAGTTGAGTGTGGGGTGTGCTGGTTCCCGGAGTAGGGAAACAGTAGAGTGAGCAAGTTCTTTGTTTTTCAGAGTTGATTAATAAAAGAGCTTAGGGTAGGAGGACGTAGCCCAGAGTTGGGTGAACCTCGTTAAATACTGTGTGTTCTTTTACTGCTTTATTTACATTCCGCTGCGTAAAGGAACCAGCCCAACTGGTTCCTTATCATTAGATCAAAAGTAAAAAGAAAAATTGGTCACAGTCGATTATACTCAATTCACCCCCCCCCCCCTCTTGAGTATCTTAGAACCTTCAATTGGTATCAGAGCCAAGGCTTCTTGTAAGAGTAACATCTAGAGAAGTCAAGCATGAGTACTCAAGAATTAGGAGCAATCGGATATGATAGCAAAACACCCAAGTTTAATGGAAGCAACTATGCATGGTGGAAAAATAGGATCAAAAATGTAATTATAGGGATTGACTATGAGTGCTGGCTCGTGGTAAAAAAATGGTCCCAATATGATCATGAAGACTGACTCTGAAGGGAACAAGACTCCAAAGAAAGAAAGTGAACTAGTGACTGCAGATTACAAGTTGTTGGAGAAAAATGCCAAAGCAATGTCAATACTACAACAGGCTATAGGTGAGGCAGAGTATAACCGAATTTCTGGATGCAGCAGTGCAAAAGAAATTTGGGATACTCTTGAACTTGCTTATGAAGGAACCAGCGAGGTAAAAAGATCCAAAATTGATTTACTAATGTCTAAATATGAATTATTTGCTATGAACAAGGGTGAAAAGATCAATGATTGTTTTCGTAGATTCATGACAATAATCAATGATCTTAGATCCCTTGGGAAAAGTTTTTCTGATGAGGATCTTGTGAGAAAAGTATTGCGCAGTTTAACAGATGCATGGACAGCCAAGATCACTACTATTTATGAAGCCAAAGATTTGTCTACACTGTCTCTGGAACAGCTGATTGGTTCCCTCATGACACATGAGTTATTAATTGACTCTAAGACTGAGAAGGAACCAGCCAGAGGCATAGCCTTAAAAGGAACAGTAGAAGAGGATGAAGATGAAATTGGCATGATTGCCAAACGATTTGAAAGAACACTCCGTGATCAGGAAGAACTTCAAAGGTAAAAACTTTAAGAAAACTAACACATCTTCTGCAGGGTGTTTTAAGTGTGGAGAGAAAGGACATCTCATCAGAGATTGTCCAAAGTGGAAGGACAAACAGTCCAAGTCTGGAGAAAAGCGAGCTTTCAAAAATGCTATGATAGCATCAATGTGGGGTGATTCTGACTCAGGATCTGATGAGGATGAAGAATCACCTAACCCTAGTGTTTGCATGACTGCCTTTGCAAGCATCGAGGGAAACAACACAGATGCCGGAACCAGGAGGGGAACCAGCACAATTGAGAAGTGCTTGATGGCCAAGAAGGATGTATTGCACGAACACAAGGTAAATCTAGAACAAGTTAGGCAAGATATGCATGAGTATGACAGAGATAATATGCTAGCTTGTATAGACTCCTTGTTAGATGAATGTTATAAACTAGGTGAAACATACATAACTGGCAAAAGAGAACTTAAAGAAAAACGTGCTGAATGTGAAGTTGCTATTGCCAGTTGTGATCACCTTGAAGAAGTATGCCATGACTTGAAAGATCAAGTGGCAGAGCTTGAAGTTGAATTGGACAAGTGTAAAGTGGAACTGGAAAAGGCCAGATCTTCCAAACCTAACTATCCAGTTGATGGTGAAGAAGATCTGATCTCCTGGTTCCCCAGAGACTTATCAACTTCAAGTGAGTCGGTTGATTTTTCAGCAGCTAGAGGAAAAGCAACCTTTTGTAGCAGAACTTCTCTGTTGAAAGCCTTTGAAATACTGGCTAGCAACTTAGAAGATCTTCACAAAGAGAATGCTTTACTCAAAGCTGCACATTATGATGTTCCCCCCATAGACACTAGTGATGAAATCAGTGAACTAATAGATGAATATGATGGAAAGCTGTGTGACCTACATGCTGAGATTCATAAATTGAAAGAGGGAAAACAGCCAGTGATTACTAACATGTCTATGGATGTATGATTCTGAATCTCAATTTACAACTCGAATCCTTGAAAAGTGATGTTGTTGTTCTTAAAGAAAAAAATGAGTTGTTAATTGAGAATCTTGAATCAAGAGAGAAAGAACTTCATGAGAGCTACAGACATGTGAGTAAGTTACTGACTGCTCAGGAGACCTTAGAGACTTTAACTTCAAAACGAGGTAACCAAGGGAAAGTTGGTCTTGGTTATAATAAACGAGGAACCAGGACTAACTGGTCTCCTAGAGAAACCACATGGATCAGGGAATTCCAAAGAGGTAAGTATGTTATGGCCAAGGACATGCATGTGTGTTATCATTGTGGTAAGAATGGACACAAGATTCATGAGTGTCCTGCTAGAAAAATTAGTGTGAATAAGAACAACAAACATGTGAATTTGGTCTGGAAAAGAAAAGACCAACTGAATGAAAATGTTGTGGAAAAGGGACCCAAGAAAATTTGGGTTCCTAAGACTAATGTTTGATTTGTTCTTACAGGCTAAAGTGAAGAGAAGTACCTATTGGTATTTGGACAGTGGATGCTCAAGACACATGTCCGGAGATAAAGAGCAATTTCTCTCACTAGTAGCCTTTAATGGAGGAAGTGTTACCTTTGGAGATAACAGCAAGGGAACCATCACTGGTTTAGGTAAGGTAGGTAAGACACTTTCTAATGCAATTGATGATGTATATTATGTTGAAGGCTTGCAACATAATCTTTTGAGCATTTCACAACTGTGTGACAAAGGAAATAGAGTTGAGTTTCAAGCCAACCTTTGTCACATAGTTGACTCACAAACAGGTGAACTTATATGTGAGGGAACCAGGAAACATGATGTTTACATTACATTCTTGGATAAAATTCCTCAAAATAAGTCTATCTGTTTGAAAGCTGTTTCAGACAACAATCAATGGATTTGGCATAAGAGATTTGGACATGCAAGTCTTACACTTCTGAATAAACTTAAGTCTCAAGATCTGGTGATAGGACTTCCTAACATCAAGTATGAGGCAGACAAAGTTTGTTCAGAATGTGTTAAGGGGAAACAGGTCAAAATCTCTTTTAAGCCTAAAACTGTTTTGAGTACCAGCAGGCCCTTCGAACTTTTACACATTGACTTGTGCGGTCCCATGAGAGTTCAAAGTCGAAGGGGTCATAGATATGTATGTGTTATTGTTGATGACTTTTCCAGGTACACCTGGGTGATAATGCTTCACTCAAAAGATGAGACTTTTGATGAATGGGTGACTCTGGTAAAACAGGTGGAGAACCAGCTTTCCCACAAGCTGGTCTCGGTAAGGTCAGATCATGGTACTGAATTTAAAAATGCTGACTTCATTGATTACTGCAGGGAACATGGTATTAGTCACAACTTCTCAGCCCCCAGAACACCACAACAGAATGGTGTTGTTGAGAGAAAGAATAGAACTCTTGAGGAGATGGCCAGAACAATGCTTATTGAAAGTGGTCTCCCTAAGAGTTTCTGGGGTGAAGCTGTTGAAACTGCTTGCTATATACTTAATAGAGGACTCATTAGGCCAAAACTGAAGAAGACTCCCTACGAACTCCTAAAGGGCAGAAAACCCAATATTGCATACTTTCGTATCTTTGGATGCAAATGTTATGTACATAACAATGGGAAGAACCAGCTTGATAAATTTGACCCTAGGAGTGATGAGGGAATATTTCTTGGATACTCCTCTCAAAGTAAAGCATATAGAGTCTTTAACAAAAGGACTCTGTGTGTTGAGGAGAGTGTTCATGTTGTGTTTGATGAATTTAACATGTCTTCTGAGATTCCACAGGTTGAACCAGATGAGATAATTGGACTTCTAGAGTTCACCGGGAACCATGCTGTTGGTTCTCCAAATGATGAGCAAGCTAACCTAGGCTCACCTACTGGTCCACCAGAAAATCATGGTGGAGAGCCTAGAGGAGAAGATGATGAGGATACAGGTAAGGAACCAGGTCCTGATGGTTCTCCAAGAGATGAACAGGTAAGCAGTTCAGGGGGAACAGACAATCAAACAAACAACAATGTTACAACCCCTGAACTTGAGGAAAGAGAGGTAAGGGGAAACAGCATGATTGAAAATCCTTCTGGTTTCTCGGAAGAGGAAGAGATTGTAGATCCTGCTGGTTCCCAAATGAATGAGGAAGCACAAAATGATTTTCCTGCTAAAAGTTTTAAATACAGTTCTTCTCATCCCCCTGATCAAATCATTAGCAATATAAATAAGGGGATTCAAACAAGAAGAAGTGTTTATCAAAACTTTTGTGCTTTCTATTCATTTCTGTCTAGCATAGAACCAACTGACTATAAAATGGCATTAACTGATCCTGATTGGGTTCTAGCAATGCAAGATGAGCTAAATCATTTCAAAGGAACGAAGTTTGGCATCTTGTACCTAGACCCAAAGAAAGGTCAGTAATTGGTACAAAATGGGTATTCAGAAACAAATTGGATGATCTAGGTACCATAGTCAGAAACAAAGCAAGGCTAGTTGTGCAAGGTTACAATCAACAGGAAGGAATAGACTATGATGAGACCTTTGCACCAGTAGCTAGATTAGAAGCTATTAGAATATTAATTGCTTATGCTGCTCACATGAATATGAAGTTGTTTCAGATGGATGTGAAGACTGCCTTCCTAAATGGATACTTGAAAGAAGAGGTATATGTTGAGCAGCCCCCTGGTTTTGAAGATAAACTGTTTCCCCAACATGTGTACAAGTTGGACAAAGCACTATATGGTTTGAAGCAAGCACCAAGGGCTTGGTATGAACGACTGTCCAACTTCTTGATGAAGAATGATTACAAAAGGGGAACAGTGGATAAAACCTTGTTTATCAGAACCAGGGGAACCACTTGATTATAGTACAGATTTATGTTGATGATATTTTGTTTGGTGCTACTAATCAGGTGCTATGTGACGAGTTTGCTAATCTTATGCAGAGTGAATTTGAAATGAGCATGATGGGAACTAGGGTTCTTCCTTGGCTTACAGATAAAGCAAACAGTTGATGGAATCATGATCCATCAACAAAAGTACTTAAAAGAGCTGCTGAAAAAGTTTGGCATGGAGAACAGCAAGGCTTATGACACACCTGTTCCTACATCTACAAAACTTGATGCTGATCTAAAGGGAACAGATGTGGAAGCCTCACTGTACAGAGGAATGATTGGATCTT
>SNQN01010007.1:0-23298 GCA_008642245.1 Bassia scoparia
AAACACATTATTGTACCTGGCAATAATTTTACGCAAGTTTATTTTACATTTGCTGTGAAAGGCTGTGTAAATGTATCTGATTGTTGTTGTTTGTACTCTGGAGTTTTGTTTAGTTTGCAATCATTTCCTTGCATGATRTTTCATGAGTATGTGACTTCATGCTCAGCTGTATTCTGTTGGCTTGGTGTCTTTTGTATTCATGATGGATGATTAGTAAACTATGCAGCTAATWCCCATTGCTGCAGTCGAATATTATTATATGATCAGTATGAAAATTTTCCATCTCTAAATAAGTAATTGATTTATCCATTTTTTTTTATTAATTTCTAAGTGGATAATCAAGTKATATATCAAATTTCTGCTCTTTTTGATGTTTRGTTAAGGTGTTATATGTATCTKAGGATAGTTAGGTACTAATGTTGCTTGTTTATCACCTATCGTTTGTACAGTATCATTTTATATCAGCTCAGCAAAATTTTCTTTCAGTTTCCTTTATCTGCTGAACATATGGTTATTTAAGTCACTTAGGGTCATCAAACATACATCACCTTAGTTTTGAATTTTATTCAGTCTTGCCATGAAACTCAATATGTTATTATTGTTTTAACATTTTAAAAACCTTTTAAGTAATAGTAATACCTAGATCAACATAATTCTTGTTCAGGAGGATTATGAACTCTCCTGAAGTGATATTTCTTGTCATTCAGTATAGTGTCCAGCTCTTATGACTGCTTCATGAAGCGGTTTTTGGAGTCACATGCATTTATAATGATAACTGGACTGACTGTTGACTTCACCAATTCAGTATACGCCAGCCATAGATATTTGAGCATTGGCTGCATATTTGGCTGAGTGCTGACTGAAAGCCGTTATTTCCGGGTAAAATGTTGTGCATCATTAATTATTACAATACATTTCTGGTACACCCTCGCATGATGTGATATCTGGGTATGATATCTCTATCTCCACTATTTAGGTTGCTTTTTTACTTATGGATTCTTTATTTTAGACTTATTAGTGTTGTACCTAGGTTCGGAATGACAAAAGCTCGCAAATAATTGACTGATATGAGGAAAAAGCAGCAGTTCCTTTCTCTCAGAAATTTCCAACTGCAATCCCTTAGCATGCGTTTGCACAAATAATTGTTATCCTTTGATCCAAAGGAACCGACCTACTGCTGAAGATTTTGTGGTAGTTTACCCCTTGTTTTGATGTTTCACGGAAAATAAGTTCTCCTGGAATATTGCCCCTTCATCTAAATCTCTCATAATGAACACTATGACTGAATTATTCATTTAAGCTCTGTAATTCACCAATGCACAAACATTTTCCGTCTATCTTTCCTATATCAAACAGTAATTTACAGTAATTTTAGACATAGAGTTATTCTGTGTTTACTTTCTTCATTACTTAAGAACATTGTCATATGTAGAAATATACGAGTATTACAATAGTTTCTGCTGAACAAATTTATGAGTTGATAGTAATATTCTTGTTTGTTTGTTGAAAATTCTCTTTTCTATCAGGCACTAGCTGATCCATATTTTAAAGGCTTGTCTAGAGTAGAGGAACCTGCATGCCAACAATCTCGAAATTAGAGTGTTGAATTTGAGAGCGAATGACCAAGAGATGTTAGGGAATTGATATACCGTGAGATTCTTGAATACCATCCTCAGCTACTCAAAGACTACTTGAATGGAAACGAAGGGAACTAATTATATTATCCTAGGTGAGACGTATTGACTAATGTCCTTATTTTGGTTCTTTCCTCTCTCTCCATTTAGTTAGCCATTCATCTTTTGGTTTGTACTGCTTTTCATGTAATAACAATATATATTTTTATTATGCAGTGCTATCGGCCAGTTTAAAAACAGTTTGCACATTTGGAGGAAGTAGTGGTCGAAGCGGACCAGTTATCCCTTTAGAGCGAAACACTATCACTTCCAAGTTTGGCTGTTGTCCATGTTTTCTAATAATGGTTGATGTATTCAATTTCAAGTTCCTAATCTTAATTTCTTCCAGTCCACTGTACACTCTAGTACTGTACCTCCGAGCCTCAGATGACTTCATCTGAAAGTTATGGAAACTTATCAAGTGCTTCAAGACAAACCACCGCGAGCTCCATCAGGTATCTTTCATTCAATTTGTGAATACTGTCTGTAATCTTCTAACAGCATCCGATCTGAGATTTGACATCCAACCGCTTTGTTTTGCCCATGCCAAATTGTTTTTGAACTGAGTTGTGATTCCATCTCACACTATATATGTTTTCATTTTGCATATTGAAAAGTTTAGCAAAAAACGGAGGACAAGTATAGAATTCTTGTTTATGCTGTTTTTAAACACTTATGTGAAGCTAGAAAATAGTGAAATATAGAATCATGGAATTACTTGTAGTTTGTTCATATAATTGTACCTGTTTTTAAGTTAAAACCTTGTAATGCACAGTTTATTGAACATTACTAAAATTTGTTATGGCCAGTAAGACCAGAAGAGTTGTGACCCGTGTATATGGACGTTGGGAGAAACACTGAAGGATGGCTATGATGCTAGGAACATCTATGCAAAATGCAGTGTTACCACACAGACGGCTACACCGCAGTATTATTTCAGGCCAACATCACACGCACCAGCCAAGCTAAGCATGGGCCAGAAAAACGTAGCAAGCGCGGCTTCTGTGGCTAAGCCGCAGCAGCTACCTGTACAGTCAGCCCATTAAGTTGTACTATGACATTACACTAACGTACTCACACCTAGCCCAAGCAGTCAGTATAGTAGCAGAGTCGCCCTTGATGCTAAGATAAGCAAGCTCAGTTCGCAGTTTGTAGGCTTCTGCGGTTGCAATGGCAGTCTCACAGAACGTGGGCACAGTCCAATATGGGAATGTCAAAAATGAATAGGGCTAGCAAGTTGGTTATGCTCATTGTATAATTGTGGTCATTGTGTGCTGGGGTTGTCTGTCCTGGAAGTTGAGGTTGCAGTCCTCCCTTGCCATGGATCGCTAATTCGAATTATTGTAGTATGTCAACATCATTCGAGTTGTACGTTTTATATAGTAGATGCTGTCATTCTTAGCTAATGTTTCGTGTTAATTAATAGACATTAGATTAGTAAAATAAATAAAGTGATTGAAATTTTATGAAGTGGTGTTGCTCTCTCTGATCGTACCAAGTATTACTTTGTTGAATCACCTGTTGCATCCTTGCTAAGACAATCCCTTAAGTTTCTTGACTTAAACAGTTTAAAGCCTTACGAGCACGTCAATCTCTAGCAAAAATGCAGTAGCAACATCACCTGCACTGAAAAAATTACAGCGCTTTCCACGTAGGGTGTTAATGAGTTGAGCTTTGAGATTTTTAAACTTGGCTTGTGAGTTGTGACGATTATCCTCAAGTTTGAGCCAACTTCGTGCTTTTTGAACCTTAAAAAAAGTTTAGAATACATCAAACTCTACCGGAGTTCAAAGAACAATTTTTTAGACATATTAGTAATATACAACCTCAAATGAACTTAGTTGAGCGTTGGCATTTTGTTGACTCGTTGGGAAATTTCGAGCGAGTTCGAGTAGGCTCGACTATTAACACCATACAATCCCACATTTCAAATCCAATTCTAATTCCTTTTTTCACTTCCTCGCTTTTACCAAACTTGTTCTGATTGTCGCTCGCTCCTACCAACTTTTTCTCTAATGTTCGACACGTTGAATATCATTATCGCTTATTTCTATAACATATCAAAAAACGTAAAAACTTTAGAGAGTATAAATATTTGATGACGAAGAGTCCACTTTTATAATTAGGACAACTTCGATTTAAGAAATTTTAGGTCGAACATTTTGACTATTAGTGACATTGCATATTAAATTAAGGAAAATTATTTTTTTTATTTTATTTATTTATTTATTATTTTATTTATCATATTTGAAAGTTCGCAAAAAATTATCACAACGGCCATATAAAACAGTTGACTCGAGCTCAACTCAAAATCAATGGCTTCCATTTCCATTCTCTTTCCTCCTTCTCACCTTTCGCTTCTCTCGTCGTATAAAACCTCTCTCAAAAACCCTAATCCCCAATTACCTGCAAATCAAAGTCAAAATCGAATCGAAAACGAAACCAAAACAATTAATTCAGACGAAAAGCTGTCGTCTAATCGGCATTGAAGCCACACCTACACTCGTCTCTCCGGCCAAAAGAAGGACTTCTCGCGTCTTCGCTCGTCGACTCGTTTCGAGATCAGCTCGCGGATTCAGGTATTATTTGTACCGAAATTCGAGGAGAAAGAGTGCGAATTTCGATCTGAATTGAAGGAATTGATGGAGGGGTGAACGATGATGAGCGAAAGTAGTGGTTTGGTATATGAGGAAGTACAGGTTTGACTTTTAGATGATGATGATTATGAGGAAGAGAAGATGGGTGATGATTATTACAGACTGAAGAGAATTATTGAGGATCGGCGATGAGGGTGAAGGAGAAGAGGTTGGGCGAGCTTGTGTTTCGAAGTGCGAAGGTTCGATGAAGACGAGGAGGAGGAGAAGGAGAAGGGGGTGCCGGCAGTGATGAGGTGTTTTGACAGAGCAAAGATATATGTGAAGGCAGGGAATGGGGGGAATGGGGTGGTGGCATTTAGGAGAGAGAAGTTTGTTCCCTATGGGGGACCKTCGGGCGGGGATGGCGGGCGAGGCGGCCATGTGTATGTGGAGGTTGATGAGGCCATGAATTCATTGYTGCCGTTTAGGAATGGGGTGCATTTTAGAGCTGGAAGGGGGGCTCATGGTCAGGGGAGCAATATGCACGGGTCGAAAGGGGAGGATGTCGTCGTCAAGGTTGCACCGGGGACGGTTATTCGAGACGAGGAAGGCAATGTGTTGTTGGAGCTGCTGAAGCCTGGTGAGAAGGGGTTGGTGTTGCCTGGAGGGAGGGGTGGGAGAGGTAATGCCGCGTTTAAGTCCGGGGTTAATAAGGTGCCTAGGATTGCTGAGAATGGGGAGGAAGGTCCTGAGATGTAAGTGTTCTTGTTTGTTTCTGTTACTTGAATTTTCATAGTATGATAATTTTTTGTATTCTTGATTTTGGTGAATGCTTATTGATTGCACTTGAGAGCATAGAATAGAAGTATATGGTTAAATAGTTTTGCAGGATAATGGTATGTTTGYGGCTTTTAGGCTTGCTCGACGTTTGTGTGGGTTCTATGTAGTATATTGTGTGTTTGTATGTTTGTGTAGTCAAGGGAAGAAGATAAATGATGCTTATATAGTTACCTGCTTTGAGCTATCTTGCATTTTTGAGGTGTTTGAGCTATGTTGCAAATTGATAATGTTTGACCGAATGACTTGATAAGAATGACAGAAATGGATACRGTAGTCAAATTGCTTGTGCTAGAGAGTAGAGAGTGTGCCATTGTGCACTAATTCACACATCCAWTGGACAGCTACCTTAGAAGTCGATTGTTGTTCACTTGTTCCTTTAGAATTAGATGCTGTTTGTATTCTTATTCGGATGATGGTTTCTTCCACTCTGTATAGACCAAAGAAGTATAGAGTATACTAAGTTCATGATTTGGGCTTTGCATGGGTTGTCAATATGGAGATTGATATGTTTATGCAATCAGGTGGTTGGATTTGGAGCTAAAGCTAGTTGCTGATGTTGGAATTGTTGGTGCTCCAAATGCTGGAAAAAGCACACTTCTCAGCGTGATAAGTGCTGCTCGACCAGAAATAGCAAACTATCCTTTTACGACTTTGCTTCCAAATTTGGGCGTAGTATCATTTGATTATGATAATACAATGGTTGTAGCTGATTTACCAGGTTTGCTTGAAGGTGCTCATCGGGGTTTTGGTTTAGGCCACGAGTTTCTCCGGCATACTGAAAGATGTTCTGTCCTGGTACAATAAATTTGATTAATTTCTTGTTTATTTGAGTCATTAGCATGCTTAGTTACGCTTCACTTACATAGATTAAGTTTAGACTATGTTCTAACATATATATTGTGAATGACCTAATTTAATAAGAAGTTATTTACTTTTTTGTTTGTTTTAATTTTATAGAAGTTATCCAATTGAAATGCTCATGTTTGAGTGCAAGAATCTGACACAATGATGAGGAAGGATTGATTATTGATTAGTTTTCTAGATTTTTTTTATTGTTTTAGCCGGAATATGTTTTTTTAGTAATACATTTGGTTTGTTACTTGTTAGTGAGATAGGATTGGTTAGTTTATCCAAATCAAAGATCAAGTTAGCAGTCAATTCAGATTTGACTTAGACTTGTTTATATCAGCTTATATAAAGGCTGTCTTTTTTTTTTTTTTTTAATGATGCTATGAAGGCTGTCTTTTATCATCAATGAGGAGAAGAGTTTGAGCTTTGCAAAAACTGAAATCTTTAACAAAACCCTGGTATTTTAATGTTTAATGGAGTGAATCAACCGCAGAGAAGGCACTCTTTTAGTTATTATCAAACTTCATATTCAGCCTTGAATGCTTGACCTCAGCGATCGTGAAGTTAGAATGCCCAAACCAAATCATGAGTGCTTAGCAACAAAAGTTGGTGTTCACTTGTATTAACATTAAACTACTG
Source organism: Bassia scoparia (assembly GCA_008642245.1). Taxonomy (NCBI): domain Eukaryota; kingdom Viridiplantae; phylum Streptophyta; class Magnoliopsida; order Caryophyllales; family Amaranthaceae; genus Bassia; species Bassia scoparia. Next base: position 6,578 of record SNQN01010007.1, read on the forward strand.
ATGTTTCTTCTCATTTGTTGATAAGGCTAAATCACTAAGATTAAACCTCTCAAAGAATAAATCTTGATTGTTGATGCTGTTTAGTAAAATTCACAAATGAGAGAGGGAAAGAAAAATTATTATAATTTCTTTCTTTTAAAAAATTGATCAAGACTAAAATATGCTTTCATACCTTCAGCAGTAGGGATCTTGTGCCGATGATGCGATTATTTAAAGTTTAAAATCTACTGTAAGTTTGTAACTTGTAATACTATGTCTTTGACTACTGAGGGAGTAGTTTGGAATTGGTCTCTGTCAATGTGCTAGTTCTGTATGTGCATGTGTTTGAGTTATGAACACTTGTTGCTTGGAATAAATTATAGGGATACAAGGTTCTTTCTTCTTTGAAGAATGAAGTTTATTTTTTTGTTTGATCCGTATATTACTTCCATGATTAATTTTTCATTTTCACAATGAATCAGATCTGAACCTTACTAGTTCAGTAACAATGCGATATACGTCTGAGTTCCGACTAATTGTCTAACATGATTCAGAAGCTGTTTAATTGAATTAGTAATACTGTTAAAACTCTTATTTCTGACATTGCATGAAGCAAGCAAGAATTTTGATGTTATGACTTTGAGGTTATGAGGGTTGCCTATGTATGAGGCAAGGGTGGGGCACGTCTCAAGTTGAGAGAATTCAGCTCCCTTTAATGAGTTATATCTATGTATTGGTTCTTTTCAATTTGCTAGTAATTGCATGTTTCCTATTCTCATGCATAATGTACTTTGTACTTTGTTACTTATTGCTTTCTAATGCAAGTTCTTTCTTGCTTATTGATCAGGTGCATGTTGTTGTAGTTCTCACCACAGCCAGAGTTTGAGTTTGATGCAATTCGACTAAGAGTTGAAATGTTTAACCAGAACTTGCAGTTAAGCCTTATCTAGTTGCTTTTAACAAGATGGATCTTCCAGACGCATCTGAAAGATGGGAATATTTAAAGAACACCTTCAAGCTGAGGGTATTGAACCTTTTTGCATGAGTGCTATTAGTAAACAGGGTACTCATGAAGTCATTTGTGCTGCCTATGAACTTGTAAGAAAAGTTAGGAAAGCGGTTAGGAAGTTGAAGGTAATATACTTTTGTCATCTCTCTATGTTAGCTGCTTTCAAGAAGAAATTTGCAAGTGGAGAATTTTTTGCTATATCCAATTTATATGAATGATATTCTATGTGGTTGGATTAGAAAATTTAAAAGGAAGTAGGTGGAATTGAAGGGTTCACATTCCTTTATTTATGTTCTCGTTCTGAATCATGTACATAAATAAATGATCTTAAAGAACTCTTCCTCCATTCCCGAATCAGTGTTTTTTTTAAAAAAAATTACAACATATTAAAAATTCCGTAATTTTTATCTAATAGATTTTTTTTTTTGGTCGTTTAAGTGACAAGGTAGTAAGTAATGTGTAATGTAACTTGTGAAAATGCTATTGACAGAAGTCAGGAGACTTGTATGCAGACTGTGTAGTTTTTTTGTTTTATTTTTATTTTTTTATTACCCCTTCCTGAATATGCTTTGAATTATCCTGTCAATCCATCAACCACGTGGCTGAGGAAATAAAGAAGAAACGAGCTGTCCCTATCAATGAGTATAAGATTACTCATATGATAGCTCAAACACATTGGTTTGTCGTTGGGGATGGATTAAGAACGATTTGTTCAAATGACAAATTGGCGGTATGTTACTTTGGTAATGTGTGCAGTCTTTTTTCATTGCATGTTTATTGAATGGTTTCGAATGGTACATATCTTTGCATCTGACTCTCCACACCAACACCTTCAGAGACTCATCTGAAATTCTTTATGATCACGTACTCACTGTTACTTCTCAGCCCACGGTTGGAATTAGAATGATTTGGTATGAATTGCCAATCAGAAGGTGTTCCATGGAATACAATCTTTTGGTTTTTTTGGTAAAATGTTCTTGTTTAAAGGATGTGTAGAATGCTTTTTTGTTTTGGCTGGTCTAAAGTTTGAAAGCTGGATAATATTGCTTCATTTAATGCTAGAAATTGACATGAACCTGTTGTCTTCAACTTTTAAGTATCAATGTTCAGCTTAACAAGATGTTAACTGTCGAATTAATTTTTTTCGTTACTAAGAGCAGCTTTGCCCCAAGTCTTAAGACTTAGGATGACATCATCATTTTAGGTCGTAGATTTAACATTAAGATTTTGCCCATTTTTCTTCCAAAATCTTAACCAAATCTCAAGTTGAGTCTTGAAATTCCAAGACTCCACTTAAGACTTGAAATATGGGACCCACTTTTAAAAAAATAAATATCTTTTGTTTTATGGCTTTGTTCATTAATATTGATACACCGTATTAGAAAGAAAATATAAAAAGTAAAATAAAAATAAAATAACATGACATATATTTGAGTCTCAGGGCTATAGTGTTAAATTTAGACAAGTCTTAGTGAATCTTAATAAGAATTAGATGACATCATTTTCAGTGGGACTACCAAAAAATGATGTCACCCCCAAGCCTTAAGACTTGGGCTAAACTTGCTCTAATACGATATCTTCACATATCGAAAAAAACAGTAATGAGTCAGTGAAAATTTCCTTTAATATGATAATCTGTAGATAAAGCATTTATCATCGACTAAAATCAGGTTTGATTAGTAAAGTGAATTAGTCAGTAGAATATCAATATTCAGCTTCTCGGTGCTGCTGCTTGTTCCCAAGCTGTATGCCTGTATCTAAAACAACAATATTTTTGGTAGTCCACTGACCGGAGGACTGTCAACTGAGGGGCTGTTTGGTACTTTGGTTCAATTCATGGAAATGAATTAGGGTAAAAAAAGTTTCTTGTTGAAGTAGTTGAATGACATCATTCTCTTTGAGGTGGTTTGGTAGACATCATTCTTACAAGACCCTCCTCAATCAAGTACAACCCCATTAGAGCCACCGTGCATCGTTATTCATCTTGTCTCATTTATTAAATAAAAAATGTAAACCGCCAATGTTTATTTTTCACCTTTTTCTCTCTCATTTATTAATTAAAAAATGTAAAAGTACATGTAAATTCATTTTTAAGTTGTAGCTTGTTATTGTGGGTGTTTGTAGCTTGAAATTGTTATAGCTTAGAAATGTGACATGGCAAATGAAGTTACGGGTTGTAGCTTACCATCGTGGATGCTAATGACTAATGGAATAGGGAACTCAATATGTTGATAAGCTGAATTGGAAATAAAAAACTTAAGGAGGAATTTAGTGGAGTCAAGACGGTCCATTTCCTAAATCAATGGTTGAGGATGTAGGAAGAGAGAAATAGATGAGATTTTTGAAAATTTTATTTTAATGTTAAATTAGGTGTCAACATCTTAAGATAGGAAATGGATGGAAAGAAATGGAGAGGATCCTAATTCAATTTAATGTACTACTCGGGAATGCAATTCAATGGAGAAAGGGAGAGGAAGGTAAACACATTGAAAACCACCAATATCATCAATTCAAATCATATTACTCATCCATCATCTTCTTCAACAACGATGCTATTAGAGTTGCACCCTCCTATCTAGATCTACAATATTGGTCATTCCTCCATACCATCAGAGTTGGTGGGTTGTCTCTTTATCTTGTTCCATCTCTCTTCTTCCTTCTTGGTTGTGGTTTGATTTCTATGATGAAGAGTGAGCTCAGTGGGCTGTTGTGTTGGCCTGTGTTTCTGAGCCTTATTGTTCTACATATGACTTTTGTTTTTGTAACAGGTATGTGGATTCAGAGAGAAGATTCAACATGTTCTGAGGCCTGTGGTGTTAACAAATCCTCTGATTAGATCGTGGTGTGAAGGAAGGGATACTGTTGTCATAGGAGGTGTATGGTTCAGCTTCTACTCTATTCTTATATATTGCATCAACTTTTTTATGAAAAATTGAAATGATTAAATTGTTGCTTGAGTTAAAAGTTACTTGTTCCATCTTTCATACTTTCCTTTTTCAAAACGATGCACAAACCATTTTTTTTTATATATACATTTCACATAAAATATGTCTTTGTGCATCATTTTGAAAATGGAGTATGTACATCTTATGTAGCATAAATTGCAGCATATTTCCTTCGTTTTTTGGAATGCTAAATGACAATATTCTGCTTTTTTCTTATTGCCTGTAAATCCTTGTTCTTGTTTTTAAATTTTCAACTAAGTCTTTTCATCTTGCAGTTGGGAGCCGTATATGGTACATTCTGCAGGAAGTGCTGGGCCCTCAAAGTGTACAGAATCAAGTCAAAAAATTCCATTAGATGGGCCTACTGGAGTGATCCCATGCATTGAAGTTCTTATCCGAGATTTCAGCGTGCACCGCGACTTGTCATTTAAGATATGGCCTAATTGAAAGCTTCATTGAATTAAAGGCTTGTTCGATTGGCTTATATCTTCTTGAATCTAACATTCTGATTAGTGAGTAATTACCTGTGTTCCGGAGCTTTCTATGCAACAAGCTAGGCCTTTGTTCCCAACAGGTTTCTTGTATATTTTGGAGAAATGTTACTACATTTCAATGATATAGAGCTATTGTCGATGCTCAGCTCAAGTCCAATCAATTGACTCCTACGATCAGGATTTTACGTTAGCTCATCCTTGACAAGTCCCACTTGTTTACAAGCTCCTCGTGCCTTCTCAAGCATATAACAAGTGAGGTTGGTTTTACTCAACTGAGTACCCATTATGTATATTTGTTTTCTATTTTGTAACTAGGCTGTTGTATGTTGAGGTGTATCTGGTTTGATTACTTGAAATTTTAGGATGATAGTCGACACTTCTGTACTGAAGATCTCACTGTTATGTATTACATTATAATTATATAGCATTATGATTTTATAACTTTATCCTTCCCTGTTAACTGATAAAACGTCAGCTTGCTTTCACTGACAACTTAATCTGCTCCAAGTCTAGTTGTCGCCTTGGATCTGCAACGAAGGCCAAGAAGCTTCACAGGCGGCTGTTCATGTGCTGTGGTTTTGATCTTGATATCCGTTGAATGTTAAAAATTTGGGTGATACAGACTCTTGGACTTCTGAGGCCGTTGGAGAGGGAAATAAGCAAGACTAACAAGGATGTTGAGGGTAAATTGAGCAGAAGTTGCAGAACTGAGAAGCGTGCTGATACTTCAGTAGTATGTATGGCAACAGGCGGTAATTTATGTCACTGCTAACGGTGGTGCTGGTGGACATGGTTTCTCTCATTGCAATTCTGGTCATAATGTTAACGGAATAGGGATCAAACCAGTGGAGATGTCAAACATCTTACTGAGATGGTAGAAAACTGGTGGTGCTTTGTTGATCCTGACAAACCAGTTTACTAGAACACACAGTTTCGGGTCTTACTGTTGCCAGAGCATTGTTTATATTCTAAAACTTTAATGTATTACAGAGTACTTAGCTCGCTCATAACATAACTATACGAAGTATCGAACAAGTGACTGGCACGTGTGACGTATGTTGATCGTTTTTTCAGTTCACAGAGTGTTTGGGGTACAATTTTGGATGAATTGGATCGTTCATGACATGAGAAAGGAGCTGTTCATGACTGAAACTGGCAGAATTGAGAATACTCGTTATGGTTGAATGAGTATTTCTGTTTTTTTGCTCTATTGATTACAATTCATAGCCATTACCCATTCATCAATGCAATGTCATGCTAATGCATAATTCGCACGCTGTGCAGAGCATTCGCTGATACGCTATTTTACGCGCCTCAGTTCACAACAGTGATGTGTGGTTTGATGCCACGGTACCCTCTTTTCGCGAACTGCAAACTAACGATACAGTATGTAGACAAAGAGTACACAGTATTATGTAATTCTGTTAAAGAGAGATATGCCATTGAAAATGTGCAATCACATGTTACAGCATTGCTGCTTAAATTCCAAAGATCAGATACTAATTCATACTGTATTTCAACTAATAAGAACATGTTTACTGCTTAATTTTGCAGATACACTGTTCACTAAACAGATATTACAGTAACAGACTATTAACAAAAACAAAGAAATTCTAAAAAGAAAAAAAAAAAAAAAAAAAAAAAACAGCATATATTGAGATCAAATTCTCAAGTCTCAACCTAATTAGTTTCAATCTGTAAAAGAAAAAAAAACTAATTTTCATAACCCCAAATTTAAAAATTATGACACTGATGTTATTATTTTGTTAAACCAGAATACTCAGCATATTTCTACCACTTCAGAATCATCAGAAGTACTGATCTTGAATTCAATTAATCTTCATCCCTTGCAACAATCTTGTACTTCCCTGTTTTTTGTTGCTGCGAAAATCGAAAAACACAAAACAAAATCTCATCAATCAACAATGTTCAACACTTGTTATGATAAACAGCAGCATAAAATCAGAATCAAACAATAACCTTTTTCCAAAGTTCAGTATGTTTTTTGCAAAAACCAGCAACAATCCCACCACTGTTCTTGCCTTCTTTAAGCTCAATACTCAACTCTTGTTTCAACCCACAACTCACATGAAAAGCCAAGGGACACTTAGCCTCAGAACACTCAACAGCACACCCTTTTCTCTCCTTACACACATAGCACTTCTGCCTCCACCGCCTCTTCGGGACCTTCGAGCAATCGATCCCATCCCGCCCCTCCGGGTCCTCAAAGAACACTTCCGGGACCAAGAGCGCGCACACAATGTGGGCCATTCGGCCATCACGTGTCGGCTTCATGGCCCCGCCAGACGCAGGGCARAGACAGCATCCGTCSCTGATGATGCTGTCTTTGCCCTTGTCAGCCGAAGGTCTCGAGTTCGAGCACTGGTAGCACAACCACTCGCCCTCGGGAATCCCCTTTATAAGGGGGTTCCCGTAGCAGGTGGAGTGAACCATCAGATCGCACCCGTCACAGAACACAATCGGATCCGTCTCGTCGCCATCTGTGCTCTCACACACAGCACACAATATCCCATCATCCCCTTCTTCTTCATCCTCCTCCTCCTCCTCCTTCACCTCGTCTTCGGGCACGGGCTCAATCCGGGCCGGGCTGCCTTTCGGGTCAGGAGACGGGTTGTACTCAAGATTGAGATCAAACGGCGGCGAAGGAGGTGGGGTGTTCCCGGCCGGGCTGATCTCGGGCCTGAAGGCCCAAATCCGTTTTTTGGCGGGCAAGCAAAASGGGGTGGCGGGAGGGGTGATCAGAGTAGGAGGGATGTTTTCTTTCTCAGCATTCGAGTCGAAAAACGGGTCTCGAATCAGCTTCCTCTTCTTAGTCGGGAGATTAGAAGGGGATAGCTCCATTGGTTTCGACTTCGGCGTTTCGGGTTTGGGTTTGGGTTCGGRTTCAGATTTGCAGAGCTCWTCTTCTTGCAGCTGCTGCTGCTGCTGCTGTTGGAGTATTCTAAAGCGCTTYAACGGAGGCAAAGAATGGAAATTTGCATCCATTGCAATCAAAATGATGAGATTAGATGAGAAAAWTTGGGAAATTAGGGAAAACGTGAGAAGATTTGGTGAGAGAATTTTTGTGAAATTTGAGGAAAGTGATGATTATAACAGTGAATTGTGAGTTGAAATTTTGGTGATGCCGCGAAAATGAACAACGAAAAACTGAAAAAGTGGGGGTTTTTGAGTTTTGGGGGTTTAAAATAGCGCCATGTTTTTACAAGTCATTAAAATTTAAAATTTAAAATTTTCAGGATTTTTTTTTTTTTTCTTCTAAATTTTGGTTTGAAAATTTGACAAAAAGGCGCAATTTAGGGTGACTTGAAGTTTAGATTCTTCTATGCATGATGCGTACAACTTTATTTCTGTTTTAACATTGTTAATAATACCTCCTTCGTTACCCAATACTTGTAATTCTTATTATAAATGAATGTTATTATCGATCGATTGTTTACCATTCTCGGAAATGTTTAGTATACTTATTGTTCTACGTTCGTGTACAGTGTTTCGACATTTTCTCGTTTTTTCTTTAACGGATACAAAAGTCTCTTGTATGGACTCATTTGGCCCCAAATCTTCCTTGGACCCATCATCTTATCATACGAACCAATGGTAAAATTTTCGACAATTTTTCTGAGAATTGTCCGGAGACCTCATTTCGGTGATGTAAAATCCACGTTTTTCGGCAAGAAAACGACATCTCGACGACCCGGCTCGAATCTGTCTGAAATTTCTGTCACGCCTATTCCAACAATTTTGTACCCAAATACTAAACATACTGCCTGCTACGAGCGTTTCGACGTTTTCTTTTTTTTTTTTATTTTACGAACTCAAAAGTCCCCCGTATGGACTCATTTGGCCCCAAATCTTCCTTGGACCCATCATATTATCATATGAACCCACGGTAAACATTTAAGTAATTTTTCCGAGAATTGTCCAGGGACCTCATTTCAGTGATGTATAATCCACGTTTTTCGGTCAAAAAACGACATCTCGGCGACCCGGCTTGAATCTGTCTGGAATTTCTGTCACGCCTTCACGGTCATGAGAAACGACTATTCCAACAGTTTTGTACCCAAATACTAAGAATACTGCCTCCTACGAGCGTTTCGACGTTTTCTCGTTTTTTATTTGACGGACTCAAAAGTCCCCCGTATGGATTCATTTGGCCCCTTTATCTTCCATTGACCCATCATATTATCATATGAACCCATGGTAAACATTTCAGCAATTTTTCCGAGAATTGTCCGGGGACCTCATTTCAGTGATGTATAATCCACGTTTTTCGACTAAGAAACGACATCTCGGCGACCCGGCTCGATTCTGTCCAGTCTTTTTGCCACGCCTTCACGGTCATGAGAAACGACTATTCCAACAGTTTTGTATCCAAATAATAAGCGTATTGCGTCCTACGAGCGTTTCCACGTTTTCTAGTTTTTTCTTTAACGGACACAAAAGTCCCCCGCATGAACTATTTTAGCCCCCAAATCTTCCTTCGACCCATCATATTATCATACGAACTCATGGTAAACATTTTGGCAAGTTTTCCTAGAATTGTCCGGGGACCTCATTTCAATGATGTATAATCCACGTTTTTCGGCCAAAAAAAAACATCTCGGCGACCCAGCTTGAATCTGTCCGGAATTTCTTTCACGCCTTCATGGTCATGAGAAATGACTATTCCAACAGTTTTGTACCCAAATACTAAGCATACTGCCTCCTACGAGCGTTTCGACATTTTCTCGATTTTTATTTAATGGACACAAAAGTTCCCCGTATGGACTAGTTTGGCCCATAAATCTTCCATGGACCCATAATATTATCATATGAACCCATAATCAAAATTTCTGCAATTTTCCTGAGAATTGTCTGGGGACCAAATTTCAGTGATGTATAATCCACGTTTTTCAGCCAAGAAATGACGTCTCGGCGACTCGGCTCGAATCTGTCCAGAATTTCTTTCACGCCTTTACGGTCATGAGAAACGACTATTCTGAAAGTTGTTTTACCAAAATACTAAGCATACTGCTTCCTACGAGCGTTTCGACGTTTTCCCGTTTTTTGTTGAACGAACTCAAAAGTCCCCCGTATGGACTAATTTGGCCCCCAAATCTTCCTTAGACCCATCATATTATCATACGAACTCATGGTAAACATTTCGGCAATTTTTCCGAGAATTGTCCGGGGACCATATTTCAGTGATGTATAATCCACGTTTTTCGGCCAAGAAACGACGTCACGGCGACCCGGCTCGAATCTGTACGGAATTTCTGTCACGCCTTCAAGGTCATGAGAAACGACTATTCCGACAGTTTTGTACCCAAATACTAAGCATACTGCCTCCTACGAGCGTTTCGACGTTTTCTCGTTTTTTTTAACGGACTCAATAGTCCCCCGTATGGACTAATTTGGTCCCCAAATCTTCCTTGGATCGATCATATTATCATATGAACCCATGGACCATGGTAAACGTTTCGGTAATTTTTCCGTGAATTGTCCGGGAACCTCATTTCAATGATGCATAATTCACGTTTTTCGGCCAAGAATCAACGTCTAGGCGACCCTACTCGAATCTGTATGGAATTTCTGTCACGCCTTTACGCTCATGAGAAATGACTATCTCGTGAGTTTTGTACGCAAATATTAAGCATACTGCCTCCTACGAGCATTTCGACGTTTTCTCGTTTTTTCTTTAACGGATTCAAATTTCCCCCGTATGGACTCATTTCGCCCCCAAATCTTCCTTGGACCCATCATAATATCATACGAACCCATGGTAAACATTTAGGCAATTTTTCAAAGTATTGTTCGGGGACCTAATTTCAGTGATATATAATCCACGTTTTTTGACCAAGAAACGACATCTCGACGTCCCGGCTCGAATCTTTCCGAAATTTATGTCACGCCTTCACGATCATGAGAAACGACTATTCCGACAGTCTTGAACCAAAGTACTAAGCACACTGCCTTCTATGAGCGTTTCAACATTTTCTCTTCTTTTCTTTAACGCACTAAAAAGTCCCCGTATGGACTAATTTGGCCCCCAAATCTTCCTTGGACCCATCATTTTATCATATGAACCCATGGGAAACATTTCGGTAATTTTTCTGAGAATTGTCCGGGGACCTCAATTCAGTGATGTATAATAAACGTTTTTCAGCCAAGAAATGACGTTTCGGCGACACGGCTCGAATCTGTCCGGAATTTCTTTCACGCCTTCACGGTAATGAGAAACGAATATTCTGATAGTTGTTTTACCCAAATACTAAGAATACTGCTTCCTACGAGCGTTTCAGCGTTTTCTCGTTTTTTCTTAAACGAACTCAAAAGCCCCCCGTATGGACTCATTTGGCCCCTAACTCTTCCATGGACCCATCATATTATCATACGAACTCATGGTAAACATTTCGACAATTTTTCAGAGAATTGTCCGGGGACCTCATTTCAGTGATGTATAATCCACGTTTTTCGGCCAAAAAACGACATCTCGGCAACCCGGCTCGAATCTGTCCGGAATTTCCGTCACCCCTTCGCGGTCATGAGAACGACTATTCTGATACTTTTTTACCCAAATACTAAGCATACTGCCTCCTACGAGCGTTTCGACTTTTCTCGTTTTTTCTTTCACGGACTCAATATATCCCCCGTATTGATCATTTGGCCCCTAAATATTCCTTGAACCCATCATATTATCATATGAACCCATGGTCAACGTTTTGGCAATTTTTCCGAGAATTGTTAGGGGACCTCATTTCAGTGATGTATAATCCACGTTTTTCGGCAAAGAAACGACATCTCGACGACCCGGCTCGAATCTTTACGGAATTTCTGTCACGCCTTCACGGTCAAGAGAAACGACTATTTCGACTGTTTTGTACCCAAATACAAAGCATACAGCCTCCTAGGATCGTTTCGAGGTTTTCTCGTTCTTTTTAAAGGATTCAAAAGTCCCCCGTATGGACTCATTTGGCCCCCTAATCATCCATGGACCCATCATATTATCATATGAACCCATGGTAAACATTTCTGCAATTTTTCCGAGAATTTTCCGAGGACCTCATTTCACTGATATATAATCCATGTTTTTCGGTCAAGAAACAACGTCTCGGCGACCCGGCTCGAATCTTTTCCAGAATTTCTGTCACGCCTTCAAGGTCATGAGAAACGACTATTCCTACAATTTTGTACCCAAATTCTAAGCATCCTGCCTCCTACGAGCGTTATAACTTTCGACGTTTTCTCGTTTTTTCTTTAACGGACTCAAAAGACCCCCGCATGGACTGATTTGGCCCCCAAATCATCCTTGGACCCATCATATTATCATATGAACCCATGGTAAACATTTCGGCAATTTTTCCGAGAATTGTCCGGGGACCTCATTTCAGTGATGTATAATCCACGTTTTTCGCCCAAGTAACGTCATCTCGGCGACCCGGCTCGAATCTGTCCGAAATTTCTTGCACGCCTTCGCGGTCATGAGAACGACTATTCTGATACTTTTTTACCCAAATACTAAGCATACTGCCTCCTACGAGCGTTAAGACTTTTCTCGTTTTTTCTTTCACGGACTCAATATATCCCCCGTATTGACTCATTTGGCCCCCAAATCTTCCTTGGACCGATCATATTATCATATGAACCCATGGTCAACGTTTTGGCAATTTTTCCGTGAATTGTCTGGGGACCTCATTTCAGTTATGTAAAATACACGTTTTTCGGCCAAGAAAAGACGTCTCGTCGAACCGGCTCTAATCTGTTCGGAATTTCTGTCACGTCTTCACAGTCATGAGAAAAGACTATTCCGATAGTTTTGTACGCAAATACTAAGCATCCTGCCTCCTACGAGCGTTTCGACGTTTTCTCGTTTTTTCTTTAACGGACTCAAAAGTCCCCCGTATAGACTCATTTGGCTCCCAAATCTTCCTTGGACCGATCATATTATCAAATGAACCCATGGTAAACGTTTCGGCAATTTTTTCGTGAATTGTCCGGGGACCTCAATTCAGTGATGTAAAATCCATGTGTTTCGGCCAAGAAACAACATCTCGGCGACTCGTCTCGAATATGTTCGGAATTTCTGTTACGTCTTCACGGTCATGAGAAACGACTATTTCGACAGTTTTGTACCCAAATACTCAGCATACATTGCTTTCTACGAGCGTTTCGACGTTTTCTCGTTTTTTGTTTAACGAACTCAAAAGTCCCCCGTATGGACTCATTTGACCCCCAAATCCTCTTTGGACCCATCATATTATCATACAAACCCATGGTAAACAATTCGGCAATTTTTCCGAATATTGTCCAGAGACCTCATTTCAGTGATGTATAATCCACGTTTTTCGGCCAAGAAACGACATCTCGGCGACCCGGCTAGAATCTGTCCGGAATTTCTTTCACGCCTTCAAGGTCATGAGAAACGACTATTCTAATAGTTTTTTTTACCCAAATACTAAGAATACTGCCTCCTACGAGCGTTTCGACTTTTTTCATTTTTTCTTTAACGGACTCAAAAGTCCCCCGTATGGACTCATTTGGCCCCTAAATCTTCCTTGGACCATCATATTATCATATGAACCCATCGTAAACATTTCAGCAATTTTTACGAGAATTGTTTGGGGACCTCTTTTCAGTGATGTATAATCCACATTTTTCAGCCAAGGAACGATGTCACACTGACCCGGCTCAAATCCGTCTGGAATTTCGGTCACACCTTCACGGTTAAAAGAAACGACTATTCCGACAGTTTTGTACCCAAATACTAAGCATTCTGCCTCCCACGAGCGTTTCAACGTTTTTTTCGTTATTTGTTTAATAGTCTCAAAAGTCCCGCGTATGGACTCATTTGGTCCCCAAATCTTCCTTGGACCCATCATATTATCATTTGAACCCATGGTTAACATTTCGGAAATTTTTACGAGAATTGTTCGGAGACTTCATTTCAATGATGTATAATCCACGTTTTTCGGTCAAAAAACGACATTCCGGCGACACGACTCGAATCTGTCCGAATTTCTGTCACGCCTTCACGATCATGAGAAACGACTATTCTGACAGTTTTGTACCCAAATACTACGCATCCTGCCTCCTACGAGCGTTTCGGCTTTTTCTCGTTTTTTCTTTAATGGACCCAAAAGTCACCCGTATGGACTCATTTGGCCCCCAAATCATCCATGGACCCATCATACTATCATATGAACCCATGGTAAAAATTTCGGCAATTTTTCCGAGAATTGTCCGGGGACCTCATTTCAGTGATGTATACATCACAGAAATGAGGCCTCCAGACAATTTTCGAAAAAATTACCAAAATGTTTACCATGGGTTCATATGACTGTATTATGGTTCCATGGGTCCAAGGAAGATTTGGGGCCAAACGAGTCCAAACGGCGGACTTTTGAGTCAGTTAAAAAAAAAAGAGAAAACGTCGAACAACTCGTAGGAGGCAGTATGCTTGGTATTTTGGCACGAAATAGGCGGAATAGTCGTTTCTCATGACCGTGAAGGCGTGACTGATGTTCCGGACAAATTCGAGCCGGGTCGCCGAGATGTCGTTTTTTGCCCGGAAAACGTGGATTATACATCACTAAAATGAGGCCTCTGGACAATTTTCGGAAAAATTGTCGAAATGTTTACCATGGGTTCATATGGTAATATGATGGGTCCAAGGAAGATTTGGGGGCTAAACGAGTCCATACGGGGGACTTTTGAGTCCGTTAAAAAAAAAAAGAGAAAACGTCGAAACGCTCATAGGAGGAAGTATGCTTGGTATTTGGCACGAAACTGCTAGAATAGTCGTTTCTCAGGATCAGGAAGGCGTGACAGATGTTCCAGACAAATTCGAGCCGGGTCGCTGAGATGTCGTTTTTTGGCCGAAAAACGTGGATTATACATCACCGAAATGAGGCCTCCGGACAATTTTCGAAAACATTGCCGAAATGTTTACCATGGGTACATATGATAATATGATGGGTCCAAGGAAGATTTGGGGGCCAAACGAGTCCATACAGGGGACTTTTGAGTCGATTAAAGAAAAAACGAGAAAACGTCGAAACGCTCGTAGGAGGCAGTATGCTTGGTATTTGGGCACAAAACTGCTGGAATTGTCGTTTCTCACAACCTTGAAGGCGTGACAGAAGTTCCAGACAAATTCGAGTCGGGTCGCCGAGATGTCGTTTTTTGGCCGGAAAACGTGGATTATACATCACTTAAATGAGGCCTCAGGATAATTTTCGAAAAAATTGCCGAAATGTTTACCATGGGTTCATATAATAAGATGATGGGTCCAAGGAAGATTTGGGGGCCAAACGAGTCCATACGGGGGACTTTTGAGTCCGTTAAATAAAAACGAGAAAACGTCGAAACACTCGTAGGAGGCAGTATGCTTGGTATTTGGGCACGAAACTGCTGGAATAGTCGTTTCTCACGACCGTGAAGGCGTGACAGAAGTTCCGGACAAATTCGAGCCGGGTTGACGAGATGTCGTTTTTTGGCCGGAAAACGTGGATTATACATCACCGAAATGAGGCCTCCGGACAATTTTCGGAAAAAAATTGCCGAAATGTATACCATGGTTTCATATGATAATATGATGGGTCCAAGGAAGATTTGGGTTCTATACGAGTCCATACGGGGGACTTTTGAGTCCGTTAAAGAAAAAACGAGAAAACGTCGAACCGCTTGTAGGATGCAGTATGCTTGGTATTTGGGCATGCTGAAACTGTCTGAAGATCGGTCGTGTTTTACAATGCGAAGGGGCGTGCCATGAAATTCGGAAAAATGAGCGGGTTCGCCGAGATGCAGTCGGTTTTTTGGCCGGAAAATGACGGTGGATTATGACAATTCAGTGGAATGAGCGCCTTCCGGATTTTTCGGAACAATTGGCGATGTTTACCTGGGGTTCATATTGATGTAAGTATGGATGGGCCAAGGAAGATTTGGGGGCCAAACGAGTCCAGATCGAGACTTTTTAGGTCAGGTTGTATTGGAAAAAAGAGAGTAAATCGTTGAAACGTTCTCGTTAGGAGGCAATAAGTCTTGGTTTTGGCAAGAAATTCTGGAATAGGGTTGTGTTTTTTGAACGGAAGGGTGACAGAAGTTTCCGGACAAGAATTTGAGCCTGGTGGTCGAGATGGTATTTTTTTGTGGACGTAGAACAACTATTGATTCATACGATCACTGGAGAATAGGCCTGTGCGTCAATTTTCAAAAATTTCCAAAATCTTACATCATGGGTTCATAAATGTATAAGGTATGATGGGGTGACTAGGAAAGATTTTGGGGGACACAACGAGTCCATTACGGGGGTCTTCTGAGTCCGTTTAGAAAAAACGAGAAAACGTCGAGAACGTGTGTAGGAGGGCATAGTGTTGGTATTTTGTGGCACCGGAAACTGCTGGAATAGGGTTCGTTTTCTCAAATCGTCTGAAGGCGTTGAAGATATTTTCCGGACAATTTCGAGTCGGGTGCCGCCGAGAAGTGTTTTTGGCGAAAAGGTGATTATACATACTGAGGAATGGATAGGCCGCTCCGGACAATTTTAGCAGGAATTGCGAAATGTCTGCCACGGGTTTCAATGAGTGGATAGAGATATGGGTCCAAGAAGATTTGGCGGCCAAAGCGAGGTCATACGAGGGACTTTTATGAGTCCTTTATGAAACAAACGAAAAATGTGATAAACGCTTGGTTAGTAGGCAGTATGCTTGGTTAGTTTATGGTGCAAGAAACTTGTGAGAATTTAGTCGTTTCTGCACAAATCGTTGAAGGCGTGAAATGTGAAGTTCCGATAAATTAGAAGCTTGGGTCTGCGAGATGTGCGGTTTTTTTGACAAGGAAAACGTGGGATTACATTCGATTGAGATGAGCTGCGGAAAGTTTTCGGGGGAAATAATTGCCTGAAATGTTACTCATGGTTCATAATATAATATTGTGGGTGAAGTGGAAAAGTTGGAGCATATAGTCCGATAGGCTTTGTTGTGTCCTTTATAAGAGAAAAACGAGAAACGTCGAACTTGCTCGTAGGACGGCAGTATGGGTGGTCATTTGGGGACAGAAACTGTCTGGAATATTGCAATGTTCGTAACTGACTGGTGATGGGTGGGAAGCAAAGTTGTTGCGAAACTTTGAGGCGAGTTGCGCGGGGCAGGTAGTGTGGTGTTTGGTTTTTGGCTCGGATAAACGTGGAGATTATTCATAGGACATGAGGCTTCCCGAGCAAGTTTTGAAAGAAAAATGTGCCAATTGTTTACTCATGGGGTTCATATGGATTAATTAGACGTGGTCTGAAGAATGATT
>SNQN01010008.1:0-23298 GCA_008642245.1 Bassia scoparia
ATAGAATGGCAATTGAACTGATGTTTTTGCTTTGTTTCCTTTTTGCGGCATTTTATTTTCGTTGTTTTTTCTTTCTTGTCTTGCACGTGTCTTTCTACGCACCGTTTGGGTCAAAGGGGTGTAGAGTGTGGGTGATGAAAGAAAGATTAGGCTAAATGATAGTAGTTATGTGCTCAAAAGGTGATTTTGAATTTGATGTGCAAAGGGATGGAAGGGAGGACAATTTTGTGGAGTCTAGTTGAAGAGGCTTTCTTGGGCATTGTGTCAATTTCAATGAATTAAAGATAGTGATTAGGCCACTGAAGTTAACAATTTGTGGCAGGTGTTGAGATACTTGCATAGAATTAGAAATAATATTGCCAACAAAGAATAAATGTCTTATTGATGATGAAAACATGAAAAATGGCTTATTTATAGTAAGGAGATACATAGACTCAAAGGACAATGAATTGAAATGAAATCATAGGCTAGGACGGGACTCTAATATCATCTAGAGAAGGACGGCAGATGATGGACACTGGGGTGAATCATGAGGCTTGATGGTAGTGGGTTATGATGTTTGTCCAGTTGGGCCAAGGAGGATAGGATTAGGCTTGTTTTGTGATGATGGAGGGTCAAGAGACAAGTGGGCTTTGTGTGGAGTAGATTGTTTGCTTTTGCGAAATCGGCGTGGCTCTTTTGGGGCTATACGGGATGTGATGAGAATTTCGACTTGTGGGAGTCGCCTGGTTTTGAAATGGATAAGTTGGGAGTGTTGTGTTTTGAAACTGGAGCTTGAAAACTGGAGCTTGAATGGGGCTAGACTATTTATAAAAATTTAAGGTGCTAGACTCGAGAAAGAATCGAACCAACAGATGGGCTGATTTAGCGAATTAAGGCTACTTAAGACTACGAGCCATTGAAATTGAATGGACTAGACTTGTATAAAGTTTCTAGGGTTGAGTCTATGATCGACTAGTTTCAGTTTTAAGTTTCTGTAAATTGAAGTTGAAGCGAACTAATGCAGATTTAGGCTTTGGATTGAATTGAAATGAGACAATTAGATTAAGGTTCTTGGAATTAAAGATGAAATTGGACATATTCGGTTAGGTTCAAAAGGTCGAATCTAGTAGGACTTATAGAGTTCTTGATTAGGGGATCGATATGAGTTATGAAATTGTAATTGGGTTGAAATTGATTTTAAATGGGCCTAAATGGATATCGAAATTCATGTCGTTGACTATAGATTTGGGGACGAGCTAGTTGGTGGTTAAGAATTTGGGACTGAGTAAGAGTCACAAGTTACAACACAGTTGATTGACCACAAACAATTTTTATCCCTCACCTAAGGTCAGATCTAGTGAGTATAAGTGGGACTTGGTTAAGTCTGAAAGGACACGCCTAAGAGAGACTGGTAATTTACCACAACAATACGGTGTGGTATGGCGAGATACCTTATAACAGCGAATCAATAACACGTGCATAAGCGGGCATGGAGGATAGAATACATGTAGCTGTGATCATTAACCATGAAAAGTATAAATCCCACGTTAAGGGTGTCTTCGAGCAGAATGCCATATTGAGAGAAGGGCTAGGAATGATCCTATTGAAGGTCACAAGCAAATTTATTGATTATGAAATATGAACTTAAGAGTACTTCAGTCTTCCCCGTACGAAATGGGTATTACCAGATGAAGTGCGCAAAAACTGTAGGGCTTCGCCCTCGCCTAGGGGGGGTGACCTCAGTTCAGTGTATGATTGAGTCCCCCATGGAATCGGCATGTGAATGCTGGGTGTGATTTGTCGAATTGAGGGGATGCTACCGGCTGCGTGCTTATATAGGTTATTCATGGACGCCCGAACGATTGTGCAGTAAACTGAGTGGCCACAAATAGGGTCATTAACCAAAGTGTGGTTGGACATGTGAATAGACTTGCAGGAATCAGTAACCAATCCGCACGCATTGTATGGTTACTGCGGCTTTGGTAGTATAAAATCATAACATGAATGTCAAAGAGCCTATTGATATTGATCTTGAAAGCGCTAATCTATATAGTTAGGGTGAGTGTGCTATGATGTACAAAGAATGACTTCTACATGATAAGGCGATCATTGATTATATAATATTAATAAGGTGCTATAAGAACGTCGTCTATTGGATTATCTGATTTAATGTGGATATCGCATATTTCCGTCTTGGTATAAGCATATGATACAATCAGTGTGATATGAATATTAAACGAAACACATGAAACAAAGGTTATGTAAGCTAATAATGTTATTGTAATATCTTTCAATTTTCTCTGCAATAAGAAATAGTGTAAGTAAAAACTAAAAAGAGAGTCTTTGTCGGATTGACTGTAATCGGCTCGGGTTGGATCGAAACAGATTGATGCTAGAACTCAGCGGAAGGCATGTATGATGTTTAAGAGCGTTATGAAGTTGTGATACGCAGTTTAGGAGTGTAGTGATATAGATGTGTGTCGTGCGAGAGGAACAAATGGAGCGATTATGGGCAGGAGGAGGGAAAGTTCGGGTGATATACGGCAGGAGACTCTGCGTATATAGGGTTAGTATTAAAGCAGCAGCTAGGAGGTATAATGACCGTAGGGCTGCGTATATACGCTACGATTTATATCTGCGCGTATTGTTGATTTCCTGCGTTTTATTCGTGATTTGCTTGATGACGACTAGGACAAGCTTGCTCCTCCCAAGCTAGGAGGATTCTAGAGTGTTTAGAAGTTCCACTATTTCCGGGCGTATTTTTGTATGTAGTTATTTGTATTTTTTGTATGTTCTGCGTAAAAACTTATAAAAATTCATAAGGAAAATATAGAAAAAATTAGAAAATAATCTAAAAAATACTGTGAGCTCATAAAATGTGAAAGATGCAATGAAAGTGAATTATTGAGATCACAAGTAAAGATATTTAAAAAAATCCTAAAATAGAAAGTAATGGTAAAAGTAAGTAAAAGAAATAATTTTGCCACGTTTTTTTCTTATGCTCAATAAGTTGAGTATGACCTCAACGTCATCAACTTGTTTGTGATTCAAAGCACTTTTCTGAGAGTCAAAACAATCGCGAGACCGCGGTGATATTATCGCGTGATTACTCATTTGGGGAGACAGACATTTAGGGTGTTAGACTTTATGTAAGATTAGGTATATGCTTTCACTGTTTATTAAAGTAAGTGTTGGTTAAGTTTATTATGAAGATGAGTAGTTAGTATTAAGTAAGTTGTTGTTTTTTTAAAATAAAGTATTTAAGAGATTTTGTTTTTTTTTGTTTTGTACATTTTAGTTTGTTGAATGCTTATTCCTTAATTTTTTTTTTTTGTTTCGCGAATATTGACTGAAATTGTACTGTACACTGTTAGCTTGGGAAGATGCGTTTATCATTAAAAGGGAATTGATAACAATGGTTATATGTTGTGTGACTGCTATAGATCTTTTGTGATTGGTATGTCAGAGCATGATAGATCAAATGTGAAATTTTTCAATAGTTTTTTTTGGAACGCCTTCATGGTAATAATATTTGTAATTATTTGTCTTTCTTTTTTGGTTGTTCCTGTGATGGTTTACTAATGTTTTTATGTATATATATTGTGCACCTCTTTGCTCCAAAGATATATAAAGGAGAAGAAGAAGGTTGAAAGAATGTTAATGCTGTAATTCCATGGAAGAGTTAGGATATCACACAAAAGCATAATTTTGAAAATTTAAGTGATTGTCGATTGTGGTATTGTGAATTTAATTCACGTATAACTTCTTTTAAGTTTAACATTTTACCATTTTTAGTGTTACATGTTTTGTAGTTTAGATTCTAAATTTTATTCTTTTTGATTTCTCTTGTTGTTGAGAGTTTTATTTATATTATATATTGTTTTTTAACATGTTTTTGTCTATGTGTTACATTTTTGTTAGTTTTTTCAATATGTTTGAAGTAATATAATAGATACTTTTTTGTGTATTTGACTGTACTTTTATTAATAATCTATGATTCATGTATGTGTTTTTTCGAAAATTGAACAAGTCTTATTTCTCATATTAAGACTTACTTTTTGTTCAACTTAATCTGTGTCGTTTTATATAGGTTTGTGTTCTTATTGATTATATGATAAGTAAGTGTATTGTTTAGTTTTTAATGTTTATATGACTGGTTTGTCCTCTTTTTGTTTTATTTGGTTGGGTAAAGGTAATTGATGAATATGTTTTCTCTCGTTTATGTTTGTGATGTAAAGTATATTTTTTGTTTAAGTGTTTTGTTTGGTGTTATTTATTACATGTTTTCATTTGGTTACTTTTTTTTAATATTGTGCAGATTTTTGAAATGTTTCTTGCATTTTTACTGTGTTTGTTATTTAATAATTTTATTTTTCTTGTAAAATTATTGAATAATGTATGTATATACTTTAGATGAGTAACACTTGGTTTTGGTTTTAGTTGGTTTGTTTTTTGTAGTAGTGTGGGTCTAATCACTTATTGACAGGATCGTTCGTCTGCTCTGCGTGTGGGAGTCATTTTGAAAACAGGGATCTATGGTTTATTGACATTAAACTTATAAGTGTGGCTGTTAAGGAAGAAGAAGCGTAAATGTTGTTTTACGGGAGGAGTTCTACTGAATTTTATGGTCTTGTTAAAAATATAGTAATAGTGTTTTGTTTAAATGTTTAATCGTATATGTTGTTTTTTTTCTTTAAGGTTATTATATTCTTGTTAATGTTTTTTGTAATTTTTTACCAGGTAAATATTGTTCAAGATTTGATGCATTTGAACATTCAAAAGGATTCAAGGTTTGGGAAAGGTTGAAGTTTCAATTGAAAGATGGATTGGAATGTCATCGAATTCTCATGTGGATTGGTGGAATATACATGAGTTATTACTGTTTGCAGTTTTTGGAATCACATTTTGAAGCTCGTGTTTGGAGAGGTTATTTTTTTCTTTTATATTAATTTTTGATTTTATTGTCATTTAAATATTATTTTTTTCCTGTTTTTTAAGTTTTTTTGTGTTATATTATTTTTATGTGATTTCTTTTGAATTTTTGTTAGGCTTGAGTGGTTTCGTGCTGAAATTTTGTGCAAACTTATTTATTGATCAAGGAAGTTGTGATAAGAGATGAAGTCCTTGAAGAAGGTGGGTATTCTTAACCCAGGAGACGTGTCATGTCTTGATTGTCTGTTAGCAATGGAAGAAGAAGCAAGGCAGAAAGAGAGATTGAAATTATTAAAACTGTGTCAAAGTTCAACAGTTGCTGGATTCCTGCTGCGGAAAAACTGTCCAGTGGAAAGAATTGTTGAAAAGAAAAGTAGTTGATTTTTTAGAATGGTAAAACGATAGTGAGTTTTATGTAAGTGGAAAAATTATCGTGTGTATTTTAAAGAAGCATATTTCTTGTCAAAACTTAAAGTTTAAGTATATTTGGTAGTTTACCAGTAGTTAATGAATGTATAGTTGCTTTATTTTTGATATTCTTATTGTTTATTTAGTATGTATTGTTCTTTTATTTGTGTTTACTTTTTAGTTTATATGGTTAGTAACTTTTTTGTGTGTTATTTGTGTTATTCCTGATTTTTAGGTTTTTCTATTTTTTGTTTAATTTTTCCACTAATACTTTGTGTTTTTGTGTAATTGTTGCAGGGTTTTTTGGTCATTGTTTAGATAAGTTTGGAGATGAATATGGCATCTCCATTTATAGAAGGTTAGAAGTCTTTTTTTTCGGTTTTGTGGCTTTTATATTATTTTCCCCTATTATTTTTGTCTACTTTGTGTTTTTTGAGTGTATTGCTGGTGTTGAAGTAAGATTAGTAGATGGAATTGTTTTGTGTTTAATGGTTACTTAGATTGTGTATTTGCAGGTTATAGCTTTTTGGTTTTTTTGATTGTCAGATTTGGAAGGATTTACTTAGTTGTTAGTGTTTGTATGTGTTGTACTTTTCTTGGAATATGTATCTAAGCTTTTTTTGTTTGGATTAACATGTAATGTGAAGCATTACTAGTTACGTTATTATGCATTTTTGGTTGACTTTGTTTTTGAATGCAATCTCTTTAGGAGTTGTATGTTTTAGTGTTACTAATCTGCAAAGTGATATTAGTTGTTAGTTTTGTTTATTTGATTATGGTATATCTTTCTCTTATGCTTTGATCATCTATTAGGAGTTGGTCTATCTGTTCTGTTTCTGAATTTGTATGTACTGTGATTATTTTGATGTTTGTAGTAGTTGTTTTTGTATAGAACTTACCTTTTTATATAGAAATATATAGTTATAGAGGAAATTTAAAGATTTTTAAAAACGCAGGAGGTATAATATTACGTAATTTTTTCTTGTAACATGTAAATAAGGTAAGAAAGATTATTATATAGTGTAGCTTTGATGATTGGTGTAAATGAGAGCATATCAACGCCCATCGGTTGAGGCTTTCATTGCTTTGTCGTTCTGTTTGTTTTGGCTGGATCTTCCTTTGTATCAAGAAAATCTTGATTCTTTTGCCCTTCCTTATTGGTGTTTGCTTTATTTCTGACACAGTATTTTTGTTAACTAACTTACTGATCATAGTATTGTGTGGCTGTCGTTCTGCATTACTTGATTTGTTCTTGTGTATTATGAATAGGACACAATGTTTGTTACCAACGTGTGTATTCGTATTCTTTGGAAGCATAAAAATTATGGCGGTTATTGCTTACAATAATGGGCGTTCAGTTCAGGAGGGGATATTGAGTTCCCTGATATTAACTGGGAGTTTAGGTAATCGAAATTGGTAACGTTTGCTGCGCATTGTTGTGCTTCATGGTTTTATATTTGGGCGGTTCGAGTCTCATGATCTTTGTCTGGCTGCTTTCTGTTTGCTCCCAAAAGCGTTCTTAGTTGTTAGGCTAATGTTGAAGGTGATTGATTGGTATATTGTTCCAACGAATGCGATGTAGTAGTGGAGACACTTTTAGGACAAGGACACGACACGTATAATTCTTTGTCAAGAGTGAAATTCTTTGTGAGGGTCAAATTGTAGGTGGATGTGTTGTTTGTTTATATTGCTTGGTCTGTAGCAACGATTCAGTACATATATCTGTTGTATCCTACTGGTCTAGCCAATGGAGATTAAGCATCATGCGAAGCCAACGATGGTGAGTATGTTAAGCTCTTTAAATAGTTATTGTGTAAACTTGCATTGCATGTTTGATTAGGTGGCATGAAGAATTATGACTTGGTTGTGAGTGAGGACAGCTTGAAGTCTTCTCTATTTAATTTAACTCCATCTTCGAATGTTGTATCAAATATCTGAAGAATTGTCCAGTCAACTTGTAGATTTTCTATCTTAAAACGCCAATGATAATGTTGTGCTCTCGCTCTTTGAGAATAGAATTCCAGTGAGAAAAAGTTTTTCTGCTAAGAGAGCTGTACACATTTTTCCTGTTAGCTTGTATAGTCTTACCATTGTTATTTTCTACGGTTGGTTGTTTATCATGTTGGCCATTCGATTTGAGCTCTTCTCCTTGTTAGCTAACTTCTAGGACATGTGTGATTGTTTCTTGAACTCTGTGTCTCGTTTTAATGTCCAAGATTTGACACTGCATTCTTATGATTATGCCATAAGTACACAACTTAATGACTTGTTTTGCTGAAAAACGTGTGAAATGAGTAAATAATAATTTGTTTAAAAGTAAAAAGTAATCTAAATAAGGGATAGTAATCCATAGTTAGTATAGTAATTTCATTTGTTGTAATAAATACTAAGTTTTGTAAGAGTTAATTATGAAAAATATAATACAGCAATACAATTACTTTTTTAAAGATTTTAACTGAAATGAAAAAGTTAACTAGATGGAAGAAATAGTAGTCTTTCATGTAGAATAGAATTCCTTAACTTTTGTTTATTAATAAGTGAGATTTGTAAAGGTTTTATGAATAGTAAATCATTGTTGATCACTGATTGTTTTTTTTTAGTGAATTTCAACATGGAATAGAAAAGTATCTTAAAATAAAGAAATAGGTAAGTTACATATTATGTAAACTGTATTGTTTATAACTTGGTTTTTATGAATTAGTAAGGTTATGTGGTTATATGAAATAGTAATCATTTATTTTGACAATACAGTTTTTTTTTGCATAATTTTTAAGCTTAGATGAAAATAACTCAAATGAGGAATGAGTAAGTCATATGTGTAAATAGTAATATTCTTAATTTTTTTATAAATATGTAAGATGTTAAGGTTGATTATGAATAGTAATCATTTATTTGAAACAGAGAAGTTTTTTTTATAATTGAACTTGAAATGAAAATGTACTCTAAAATAAAAGAAATAGTAGTATAGTTATTAAGAGTTTTGACTTGATTGTTTTATGAAGCAGATCAGTTGTGAGTAAAGGTAATTATGTAAATAGTAATCATTTATTGAAGAGTAATTTTTTTTTTTAATTTGTAAGCTTGAAATGTAAAAGTAAACTAAAAATGAAAAAATAGTAAGGTACATATTATTGTAATAGGTGATGTGTATTGAAAAACAACTGACTTGCTGTTGCATTTGACATTGCTAATTTGAATCAGTAAAAGTGGTCTTTGGTTCTTTTCTGCCATGCGACTTCTTGAAGGTGTTTTCAAAACCCATGAAAAAGTGTTCTTCTGTATCATCGGTTGAATGCGCATACGAAATTATATTTTGCAATGATTGTTAATGTCAATATTAGGGGGCCAAATATTAGTGTTATGTTGTATAGTCCTTGATGTTGTATAAAATGATGTGACAGTCAAAGTATATGTTGTAGTCAACATTTCAGCATCTCTCCTAAAAAGATTGCTGTCATTGTTTGCTTCGCTCCTCCTCGAGTATTTTGAATCGAAAGGAAGTATGTTGGGTCTTCACTGTCTTTGACATGTGTTATGAATTTTTAGGATCTCCTCCTTTCTAATTTGCCGTTCATTGTTCGTGTCTGGATATGTAATTGGTAGAATGGTCTAAGTAATTGAGTGATGCGATGAAGTCGTTCTCTGCTTCTTAACCATTTAAGTTGAGATGCCTGTGTGGTTTTAGTCAGCAGAAGCACAGGTCTATGGTTGCAGCTTTTCCTGTAAGAACTTTTTCTGTTTGATCTTGATGTGTGCTCATGATTCTGTCCATGGACTTGGGTGGTTGGTGGTGCGAGATAAGTGATCATCACTGCCATGTTCTATTTCATTGATTTAGCTCTGAGGTAAGTTGCATCCAGTTCTAGGTCCACTTGTTTTTCTTTCTTTAGTTTTTCTTCTGTGCTCTGGTCCTGTGTGTGTTGATTCTGTGTTGGTGTTGTAGTTTTGACTATAGGGCATTGTTTTTGGTTGAGCAACGAAACCTTGTCTGTTACGAGAAGCAATTACTCTTCTGTTAACTTTTGTTTTTCACTTGTGCTGGTATAGTTGTAGATGAATTCCGAACTTCGAATCAGACTGCCTTGAAATGCAAACATAAGCTTCATATATTTCCTCAAGTGTCTGCTGTGATAACTAGGCTGACCTCTGTGGTCTTCTCTGGCTGTTCTTCCGCTTGTTCAGTCATTTGAGTTTTGTTCTGAGTCACTTTGTGTGCAAATTTGATCATCTGTATGATTTGTTCAATTGCGCGATTGTATTAATCTATCATGAGATAGATAGTCAAGGTTATGAGACAATGATTGGTTAATATTTATTTTAGAGAGGTCGTTAAGTAGGGTTAAATCATTTTTAACAAGAAAGTACTATCTTTTAACTCAAGTTGTATTAATGTAGATGTGTCTTTATTTCATTGATTTTAATATTAAGATAGTAGTAGAAGTTATTATGATCATTAATTTTATATTGCAATGTTAAGCATAGTAGTGGTCATGAGTTACATGTTCAAAAGTAATGAATTTTTAACAAAGTAACTGCTTTTAATTACAAATTCCTAGTAGTGCCAAGGTGTTTGATTTTCATTATTTTAATATTAAGATATATTAAACTATTAATTGAAAGTCATGTATGTGTTGATATTTTTGACTGTCAGAGTGAAGGCATAATATAGTTGTTGATGATTTGATAGTTTAGAAAAGTGAAATTATTTTTACAAATAGTAATGTTGTATCAATTCTGTGTGCAAGATGTGTTTTGATTTTCGATTATTTTAATATAAGATAATATGTATGAATCTTCTAGTGTGTGATGGCTGTCAATGTAGGAACTGTTGATGGTCACAGCGGAATATGTGTTTTCAAAAAAGTGAACTCATTTTTAGAAAAGTAACTGGATGCATCAGTTTTTTTTTAAAAGAAAGGGGGGGTGGAATGAACATAAAATCTTATACATGAATGTGTCATGTTTGACTTATTTGTATAGTGTTATATTATAATTACTCCTCTTTCATTCACTCATTTTCATTCTTTTTTCTTTTTCTCTTCATTTTCTCTTTCTCTTTCTCTTGTCTCTTTGCTTTCTCTCTCTTCTGTTTTCATTGTTCTTGTCTGTTTTATTTCTCTTTCTTCTCTCGCTTTTAGCATATTTGCTTTTGTTCTCTTCATTTTCTCTGTCTTTCTCGTCTTATGTTTGCCTTTTTATTTGTTTCATGTCGTTCTTCTTTTTTTGCATTCGTTTTCTGCTTTTTTGTGTTTTGTTCTTGCTGTGTGTGTATGGCTTTTGATTTGATTCAAACTTTAATTTTTTTTTCAAACTGTTAATAGTTGTTTGTTTTCGTTTTCTCTCTTTGTTTCAGTTTCTCTTTTTTTTCAAATTTGGAGATGAAAATGGAAAGGTGTTTAAGATTTAGTAATAGTTTGACATGCAATAAATGGAGATTCGTTTCTAAACGTATGAGATGAAGATAAAGGTACGTTTTGTTATATTTGAATACGTTGTAATTGGAGACGTGAGAGTATATACTGGTTTTGTTTTTTTGATATACTTTCTGATTTTTGTAACGTTTTTTCTGTTATGAAATATGCTTTAATGTAGATACGTAGACTGTACTTGTTTGTGTTAAGATATTAGCTTACTTTTAACTAGGCTAATGAGATAGTTATTTTCTTTTTTGTTATTAACATATGACTTATTTTATTTTATGAGTTACTTTTTGTAATATGTATTTTATGAATTATTTGTGTTTAAGTTACGTTTCCTTCTTATGTTAACGGTTTACTGTTTATTTTATATGAATATATCGTTTTCATTTTTCTCTCTTTTATGTTAATGTTAGTATGATAGACTATTATTGTTATATAAGAGTTACTTATTGTAATACTTATTTGATGATATTTTTGCTTAGTACGACGTTGCATTCTGAGTGTTTTTAGATAGTTATTAATTTTTGTTTGTTGGTATACTTTTTCTTTTTCCTTTTATTTTGATGAATTTTGTGGTTATATATCGTTCGTTCTGATGTTAATTATTATTTGCTCTTTTTAGTTTGTATGATATATTTTCCTTTTTCTTTATTTTCTGTTTAGAACAATATTGTTTTATTGCAAGTAATTTATATAAGTGTTTGTGTTATTTGACATACTTAATTTGTACATATTATGAGTTACTTTTGTTGTACACTCATTTTAATGTATTATTTGTGTTTTATATAAGGTTTGTGTATCTTAGTGTTTATAGCATGCTAGTAGTTACTTTTTAGTTTGTATATATGGAAATGTTTCTAGCGATGTATTTTTTTTTTAGTTGGATAAAAGATATTTTGTTAATTACTATTTTGTGTTTATTTGACTTAACTTTTAGTGAGGAATGTCGCTAGTTTCGATCTTTCTTTTTATTTTTTGTGTGAAGTGAATATGAATGATTTTTGTGCATTGTGAGTTTATCTTTAAATAAATTACTATTTGCTTTTATGTTTACTTTGTTTAGTTTTTATGATATACTTTTTTCTCTTTTTTTATTGTGTTAAAGTAAGTATGATAAATTATGATGTTTTGTAAGAGTTAATACTATTTATTGTATTTATGTAGTGATATTTTTCGATGAGATGAAATTAGACAATTTATTTTACCTGGTATTAAGAAGAAGTGAAATGAAAGTGTATATGTCTATCATACTCACTTTCTTCATCTTGCTCTTCATGTAGTGATTGTGCTTCATAGATTTCTAGTTGCAATTACTACCAATTGATTCTTCTGATATTGTATCGAACGTCCATGTGATTTTTGTCGATTGCATTGTTGGATTATTGTGAAGCAAGTCTTTGAAGTTGGTGGCTGAATCTGTTGTTGGCATATTGATTTTTGTTTAGAGTTTGATGCGAGGGATGTTTTCAATGTGCAGTTCAGTATTTTGATAGCAGCACGGTGAGGTGAGTTATGTGTGATTGAAGGAGAGAGAGAGAGTTGGCGTGAAGAATGAGAGAAGATATGGAGAGAGGAATATTTCGAGCAAAAAAGTGGTTGAGTACTGTATAGAATGTTTTATTTAGGGATTTGTGTTAGGTTTATAGGTGGTTATTAGTGTTAGGTTTATTTTTTTGGGCTTTTTGAGCTCAATTAATGTAGGGACTCCGTTTGTAAGAACATTTGGCCCCTACAGAAAGTATTACGTGAGGCATGTTTCATAGTAAAACGAGCTGTTTAATCAATCTTTAATAAACTTTGTTATTCTCAAACAGAAGGTGCTAAAGATAATTTATTTAAGCGGAGAAAAAATAAGAGCAAATTTTAAAAATTTATTAACACAATATTATTTTTTCAAAGAAAAAATATGCAAACTTTCATAGAATACGATGGAGTATATTGGTATATATAGATCCGTCTGATTTACACTTGGAGTGGAGGAAAATCTTTCCCAGTGTCTTTCAAATATTGGGTGAGATGATTAGCGTGCAAACGCAAAATTATAATAAATGAACCGAACGGGATGGGAAGGACGTTTCGTATATCGAAAATAGGTAGTAAAGAACGCTCGGAAGCATGGATGAAGACAAGTGTCACGCAGCAAGTGATGCCTGTTTTTGAGGGATTGCCTAATATACGCCCGAAAAACCAAGAAAACACACTTTTTTCATAGCATTACTTGCATAGTCAACCACTTGGAGCTATATGAGAGCATCTCTCACTACTTTCTCTCTCTAGCTTGACACTTTTAATTCCCTAAACTCCATACTTACTTAAGCATCGGAGGGGAGATAATCCGAATAGGATTATTCTCCTTTGTACAGGTGCCAGGCAAGCTTTGTGAGCCAGGAGATCGGAGATTGTCAGGAGACGTTCAACGTGCAATAGAAGGTCAGCTCTCCCGAGGTAGCATTGAAGGGAAGCCTCCACCCCTCTCTCAACCCAGAAGCTAGGGAAATATTGTAGCCAGGACACGTCATCCCTAAATTACTTGCTACAACACCATTAATTTCCTACAACTTCTACTTTACACATTTGTCAATGTACAATTTACAAATGAAATATCTTTAATTATACTGTACATGAGTTAAGATTATAAAAATTGGATTTTAATAAACTACTTGTTAATACGAATCTAACAAGACCACACTTGACTATATTCATTATTACATATTAACGAGAATTTAAAAGATTCTCACTATTAATGAACTATTAATGAACAATTATCACTATTAATGAACTATTAATGAACAATTATCAATATTTATTATGACAGGAATTTAGTGGAATGGAGGGAGTACACTACATCAAATATTTGGGATTTATCAATTCCATTTGATTCATAAAAGTAAGGGAAGAGTAGTTCACATTTTATTTTTCAAAACACGAGTTGCTCTAATTGATATTCAAATTGCTTTGTTTCCCTCAAAAAAAATAAATTGATATTCAAATTGTTTTTTGGATTATAATCAACCACTTTGGCTAATAGAATACATTTTAGGATAATTGTTTACCGTTGAAAATCCGACCAAAATAATATTAACTCGGAGTTAATTATAATATTAAGTGTTTCTATTTTGTATACTTCGTATTACTTTATGTCCGGTAAAAATTGCACCAGCACACTCTAGTTTTTTTATATTATTTAGATAAGATATATATATTTTTTTAATGTTGTTTTATTTTTAGGAGTTACATTTTTTTAAAATATATATTTTTTATTTTATTTTTTTTCTAATGTTTTAATTTTTTAATTATGTTTACAAGGGCAAAAGATTTACATAAAATTTTCATGACCAAATTTAGGTGTTTGATTTTTTATGAGAAAAGACAAGGAAACAAAGTTTAAAAATTTTGATATCTTCTAAAATATATCTTTTATTATAAATAACCACTTCGATATACAATATATCTGTTATTGTTAATCGATCAAAGATAACGTGATCAATTGCCTGAAATAATGACATGTGCTAATGTAGATGATAGTTAGGGAATTGTATAAAGTATAACGTATGTCTAGGGCTATTAACTAGCTAAATACTAATGAGACAACCATAGATAAATAGAGATGATATATAAATCAAAATGGAAATGAGACTCTATTACGGATATACAAGATCAAATTGATATTAATTCGAGCAATTACTTTTTTTTTAGGGGAAAAAGTTAAGTCGGAATCATATTTGCAAATCAAGGGCCGTCAAAGTAACAATACTTGGCGAAAAAGAGTTCATACAAATTAATTCAAAACAACCATTAAATCCTTTCCTTTTGATTATTTGCAAGGCAGATTAAACAGAAAAGCTTGTTTGATAAGGTGAACAACAGTGCAACAAATTGCAATTTTCTTACACTTAACATATCAATAAATTACAAGACATTTTCGAGTGGCAGTTGCGGTAGAAAATACCTCAACTATTTACAACTTTTGTAAACACATCAGTAAGGCAGTTAAAAACTTGAAATTGCACATAGCAAAAGTTGCATACAAGAATATCAGAATTGCACTCACTTGGTTGATGAATGATCGCTGATGGCTTAAGTGCCTGTATCCATACAAAACACGGAGTACTCCACATTATTCCTATTGAATAATTATTATCGCCTAATAATAATTATTCCATATGATAAGTTCGTATCCTTGTAATTTTTTAAAAACTAAGGAATGGGATGATAATAATACAACAAATATATAAAATAAATTGAATGTGTATGACCCGGGAGCAACACCCGGACCATAATACTAGTTAGTTCCTATAACAAGACCGAAAGAAAACACTAAAACCTACCAAACTCCTCCGGATAGCAAGATATACATATATAAAAATTATAAAAAATACTATCATCAAATCACTTGAATTGAGCAAGTCTCAGAGGCCCTTGGCAAATTCTTCAATGTGGTCTCGATGGGCACCGGGTCAATCGGGTGCCTAGTCGTCAGGCATCGGAAAACGACCAATTCCTGTAGTACATATGCTTGTCGCAGCAGAAACTGGATCAAAACCACTTCCCGTTCTAGTCCAAAGCATCTTTTTATCACGATCCTTTTGAGATGAGCCCTGCAACACTGAGGAACAATATCTCGAGGTCTTCTAAAATCCTCTAGTTCCAACTCCAACAACCTCTGCGCCCGTTTACCATATACAGTGTTAAAAGCCACACCCTGCAATTCAATTCAAAAGTTAACACAACACCCACCCATTCCATTGCTCGAAACATATACTCATATTTCAACATACGAATCAAATAAATATCTCAATCACAGAGACGCCACACTAACCCTGGAAAAACAAGAGTTTCTAACACAGCGAGCAATAAGGAATGCTAACAACACTTTATTCCAGTGCGAAAAATACGAAACCCCAGCTCTAGGCATTTCAAATTGGGAAAACAGCAGTTGATCCTCCTTTACATCAGCATAGTGCAGAGCCTTCCTTCAACAAAAACAAACACAGTCAGTCTGAATAAACAGTTATTCTAACTCTTAACACAAGAAATGTAATTAGAGAATGGAACAAACAAACCTTAGTGCACTCGCAAATAAAGATAGATGCTGAACATTAGACAGGTCTGATCAGGTTAAACTGTTGATTGAAGACACATACATCGACATATTTGTGATGGATACAACAGCATCAACAAGACCAGGATTTTTTGACAGAGTACTGTAATGCTAGATTGTCAGTAGTAAGATGCTCCAAATTGGAGCATTATAAGCAAACTATTATCGTCACACCCCAAAGGAGGTAACAGATTTCATAGCAGTCGCCGAAAAGACTGAAGTGAAGGCACAGTGACACGATGTTACAGTAGCTTCCACGAAGATTAATAAGGCAGCTTGAAACCAATTTAGTAAGGAATTCGTCTTCAAAATGAGGAGCAATAGATGAAAAAGCTTCAATTTGGAAGGACGAAAAGGAGACTAGATGAAAACCGAGTTGACATCAAGCTTCAACTGCTCTAAATGGTTCACATGAAGATTCCGGGGTAGCTGAGCATGACCGTTCCTTGATCTGTTATCGGATGTCCAGCTCAGTGAGCCATAATGTTAATGGAAATGAGATCCAAGCATTGATGTTAAGATTTCAAGTCAGGAAAACAATTAACAGATATCAAGCAACCCAAAGCACGGGTGAATAGGTCCACGCGCCACCAAGGCTAAACCTGGTGAGGTAGTGAGATTGGTGCGCAGACAGAACAGTTCGACAAAGTGACAAAAGAAGCAAGTATTGATTTGAGAAGATGTTTGGAACAATACATATGTGGTTGCATCAAAGTCAAGCGGTAATCAAAGGAAAAAACGGCAAACCTGGTGACAAGACACGGATAGCAGCAGCATCCTTGGTGGAAGGAAGAAAGAATACGAATAAATAACTCTGGAGCAGCTACTAAGCCTATCACATGACATCTCCTTCTAATGAATTACTACCATTTGTTCTCACGTTCGTTAGTTGAATAGTGCTGATAAGTAGTATGTGTTACTGCTACTACTACATGTTTCAACCTAAAATCCATGACGGTGCTGCTGGTTGTCCTGACGACAAAAGAAAAAATGACATAATTATAATTCAGGTAAATCGAAAAATGCAGATACTTGAATGCTATCAAAAACAGACATACATAGCTCTAGAAATAGGCAAATCCAGACTAATAACTGGGTAACATATTTGATAGTTTTATCAGCTCCGTTAACCCCAATTTGCAGCATCACACATAATAGTTGCTCTTTTTTTAATTTGCGAAGTACTCGTATAAAACACTATACATATTACACAACCATGAAGCATGAAACATGAAACAGAACAAACAGAACATAGGTAAAAGCCTAAGAGTACTAGTATGCATCATGAGCAAAGCAAGTTATAACTTGTTAAGCACTTGAGCATACTTGAATAACCTCATCAATGGATTATCAAACTGTATACATCACACATATGTTGTCTTCCTTTGCCTTACACACAACACACTTAGAGAGAATCAGAGTGTTTTTGCAGCAATATGAATGTGTGTTTCATTGTTTGGTCTTCAAATTCAGCCCCAAAATCAAATCGTAAATAATAATTCGAAAACAAACAATAGAGTGAAATTGGGAAACAAAACTCATAAATAATTCCAACAAACAAAATAATTGATAAAAGATAAAGAATTAAAACCGAAACCTAACAATGATACAGTCAGTATAAGATCGATCCAGTAGCAACGCAACAACAGTAGCAACGCAACAATGGCAGCAGCGCAGATAGAGACGCCGTCGCCGTCCGTCGAGTAAGGAGAGAGAGAGAAAACACAACACCGTCCGCCTACAAGACAGGAGAGTTGAAAAGGCAAAGCAATTCAATAATTCATTTGGGCTTATGTCTTCCTTTGGGCTTTGGGCTGAATTTTGATTTTTGAGGTGCAAAAATACAAATAAAATTTTGGAATTTCTAGATGTCTAAAAAATATACTTTTCAAAATATAATAGTATCAAAATATTTTGATCTAAAATTTTGGTTCTCTTAGGCTCCGTTTGTTTTGAAGGAAAATAATTTTCATGGAAATCATTTTCTAAGGAAAACAATTTTCATGGAAAATCATTTTCTAGAAAAAAAGTTTTCCTTTGTTTGTTTGATTAGATGAATACTCATGAAAAAAATGAAAAATGTAATAGAAATGAAGGAAGGGTGGGGGAATGAATAAGGTAGATGTAAGGAGTTGGGAGGAAATTGTGGCATTCCTTCTCTACAAAGGGAAAATGATTTTCCTTTTCCAAAGTGACATTTTCTCCTTTGAGGAAAATGATTTTCCACCTCTTTCCAAAACAAATAAAGGAAAACTAGAACAAGGAGGAAAATCATTTTGGAAAATGATTTTCCGTCAAAACAAACGGAGCCTTAGAAGTCATTATTTTAAGAGAATTAATAAAATTTTGTTTTTTTATGGTATGTATTCTTGATACTAAAAATGCATATATTTTATATTGCAACAAATTAGTTTTTTAAAAGTGCGTATTTTATAAAGATTCCGATCTATTTTATAAATTCAAACAAGTAGTATAGTTTAAAAAAATATCTTGATTTTTATAAAACAACATGTGGATTTCATAAAACAACATGGATATTTCATAAAACAAGTTATAAAGTGTAGACTTGTAGCACATAAAAGACTATATTTTTATCAAATAGTACATAAAACACTGTTAATAATTCATTGAACGATGATGGTAAATTATAAAACAATCATGACAATATAATACAATAATCAACAAATAATACTTTATTAAAAATATTTATTGTGAAATGTTCAGTCAAAATATAAAAAGACACGTGTGTTGACATATAAACATTAACAAAATTTATTGTGATACATAAAATAAGCCTACAAATCTATTGCATCATTTCCTTTTCGAGTCAAAGTTAGTAAACAATAACTAACTTTGACCAACTTTTTCATCAAATTTATAATGTATAAAATAGTCAAGTGAGATATTGTTTGTTTCATGTTGTTTGATTCGACTAAATGTATAGTTTATTAATATCAAATTTTTATAATTTTTTAAAATATACAATTTAAGTTATTAGTAATCAAAGTTGAGTCTTGAAAACCGTGCAAAATGGAAATGTGCAAATAAAAAAAAACGGATAGGGTATTACTTAATACTAAAAGAAAACCCACGAGTATCATCAATAATGCTTATGCACCAGTCGAAAGAAAAATACATAAACTCGAAAGAATGTCCGGACTCTTAAATTTATCAAAACATGATAAAAAAAATACTTTTATACTCGTATGGTTTACTATACAATTGATAAATGTTTAAAATTAGAATTAGAATTACCCCCTCAAGAATGGTGTCAGGTCAAGTGATCGACAAAAGGCAAAACTAGTAAGCTCATGGAGATCTAAAAATCGCCCGCATCTAGAACATGTCTCAATCACTCCAAATAGATAGACATCATCCATTTCTTCACAATTGACAAAAAATYTCTCTTGCATAGAATTACACTCTCCATAATGATAATTCAACCTCAAGTTGGTAATTTAACAATTCCACTACACGGTCAATCACTTCTTCGCAGGTAGGCCAAAACAGCTCAATAAGGTATCATGTAGCTAGATGCAGAAAAAGCATTCACACTTGTGCCTCCTCCAACTCATTTCCACCTACAACAGCACAAAGGCACTCCACATATATAATTATATATAAAAATCAAAGTAATAAAGTTGGAAAATATGAATTGAATTTGAATTTTCTATCTTTTTAGAAGAGAACTGAAATAAGCAACACTTGCCAACTTGGACAGCTTTGGACAACACTTGCCAACCCCGCATCAACCAAAAACTTCGTCCATCACATTCTCTCAGCTATATTCAAAACTTAGTTCAAACTGCAAATTACAACAAACCAATATGTAATCTTACTCCAACAACTAAGCACAATTTGGTCGTTAAATTAAATTCCTCTCCAAAGCTCAATTTTGTCTGTTTAAATTAAGATATCTTATTTTGAGTAAATAAATATAATGTTATGTATGGATAAAGAACACATTGTTCAATTCATAAAATTGAATTTGTCAATTAATAGTTTTAATTGTATTCTTTCCAATATAAAGTTTATTTTACTATTCTTATAATTTAACTATGTCACATGTTTATGCATATTACTTCATTATATGTTTTATTAGTGGCTATATATGACATAATTCTAATTATTTCTCATGTTTTTTAAGAAAAAATATTCGATGTATATTTTTTTCATAAGGATTCGACTCTTTCAAATAGATTGAGAAGAGAAAGTTTATTTTTTCAACGTAAACTCAAGCAATAATAATGAAAGTTTGTAAATATCAACTTTTTCACCGTAAACATCAAGTATTTAAATTTAATTTGATAAAGTTAAAGTTTGTTGTTTATAATTATTTACACATACACTTCGATTTCTTAATTCATATTAATCATTACACTTCGGAATTTATAACTTTTATTTATTTTGTTATACTAATTTTTTAACATTGTTGTAAAAAGTTTGGAAAGATGACAATTGGATCATTTCTTAAAACATCTGAAAAATAATTAATAGTGGATTGAGAAAACTTCTAGCTAATTTGCTAGCAAATGGAGACGTGGTGAATAAATTCACCAATTTGAATCAATATTTAAAAAAATTCAAGAAAGAAAGAAATAAAATTATCTATGAGTATCTTCTTATACAAAAAAAAAGATAGAAAAGAAATAAATAAATCAAATCAAAACAAAAAAAATTCTAATAAAAAATAAAATACTAGAAAACAAAAAATATTTCTACTAGTTTAAAATGTAGTTTTTTAATGAAAAAAACCCAATTAAAATAGACTTTTGCTGAAAATAAAACAAAAATAGGATAAAAGTAATAAATTTTTATTTATTGTATTATTAGACAAAAATATAGTATAAATAATAAAATATACCTTGTAGCATAGCAGTAGTCAAATGATCACTTTCATTTTCAAAACATAATTATTATGTATATTAATGCGTGTGTTTTTTTATGCATTATTAATTAAGGGGATATGAGCGATAATTTTGGAGGGAAAATTTAGATGATGGTTTTGTTTTAATAGAGTTAATATATAGATAGATATATTAATGAAGTATGTGCAAATGTTGAAGGAAAAATTTAGAGGGGAGATTTATTACTAGTAGTTATAGATAGAAGTTTTTCTCATATATTGTCGATCAATCTATACATTATCATTTGATTTAAAAAATAATCTAGATAGGTTCAATTAAAAAGAATATAATTCTTCATCTATTTACTTAAAAGAATTCCGCTTCTAAAAATACATAATTACATAATAAACGGATCGTATTGTTTTGTTTTGTTTATTTTTATAGTGAATATAGTAAATTTATTAAGAAAATATAAATATGTGTGTGAACATTTCTTTGTTAAAAAAATAGTGAATTTAAATTTTACATGCATATTAAGCTCATTTATATTTAGATTAACTAAGAATTGTGGACATTATTTTCTTAACTTTTACACTTATAATTTTTGTCTAATAATACAATAAATAAAAATTCATAACACATACGGAGTATCAAAATTGTAATATTTTAAATTACTTCTAACACATATGGTTTTTAATTATCTAAATTTATTTATGATGTATAAATGTATGAAATATGAATTGTTGCTATATAAGCATACTCGAATTTAATTAAATATAACTTTGTAGTTAGAAATAATTGTAGGTTTTTTTATGACAAATAATTGTAGTCAAAATCATATAAGTTTATATTATTATTTTATAGTATTAAAAATACGTGTAATCCGGAGTATCATCCGGCCAAAATCATATTAATAAAATAATAGATATCTTCTGCAGCACCCTTGCAACACCGCCGATACCAATTCGAAGCATATAAACCAATACAAAACAAAAACCCTCCTTTTGGATCAAATCACCCAATTCGATCAAAAATGTATCAAATCACC
This sequence comes from Bassia scoparia, assembly GCA_008642245.1. Classification (NCBI taxonomy): domain Eukaryota; kingdom Viridiplantae; phylum Streptophyta; class Magnoliopsida; order Caryophyllales; family Amaranthaceae; genus Bassia; species Bassia scoparia. Next base: position 21,739 of record SNQN01010008.1, read on the forward strand.
CCAATTCAAACCCAATTTTCGAGTTGTTAGTAATTTAATTTGGGGGTTTTGATTTAGGCTCGTTTTTCTTCCAATTATGCTCGAATGTGGGGTGGATTTCATGGTTTGGACTCTTTGGAGTAGTTTTCGTGGTTTAGGGAAGCATGAACAGTAAACGCATAAATTATTGGGAAACTGAGGGAGGATATGATATTCTCATATTTCTTAACAAGTCTTATACCTCCCCGCAATGAATTTATTGCAACTTTTGCCATTTTAGGCAATAACATATTAAGTAATATTATTTAAAGTCCAGTTTTACTGGAATAAAAGTCCATATTTTTGGCCAAGATTATTTCCTTTAATTTTTTATTCTCCAACAATCACATAATTTTCTATGCAAATTAAATTCCTTTTTGAAATTAATCTCACCATACCATATTTCCCAAAAAAAATTGCATTGCATCAGTACAACAACAAAATATATGGCTTGAAAAGGCTTAAAACTTTTATTTTTTTGAAAGGGGGTTTAGAACTTTTATGTTGTTATTTTTTTAAGTTTTTGTTTTAATTTTTGTACTTATTGTGATTTTTTAAAAATAAAAGAAATATTTGATAATCAAGGGCCTCATGTTATGTATGTGAATAGGGCCTCCAAATTCTTAGCCCCGGCCCTGCTGGCTGCTGATAAACAATAGGAGAGTTTAGCCATGTATTGATAATCGATATTATCGCGCACTATTTTGTGATTTGCCATGCATCCTAAGTTGGTTGTGCTTAAGTAGCTCACTGACCAGTGACTCATGCAATTACCTAAATAATCTTAGCAAATTAAAGGCGGGTTAGTTCAATCTATGCTTGTTAATAATTGCTAATTTGCAATTTTTTACCTGATCATGAGGTGGTTGCATACTTGCATTGCTCCAATGATTGTTGACTTCCAACAGAGTGCTGAGTCCTGCTGACAATGCTTGAATTGAAAGGAAGATATTTTGTTAGTTTCATTTTTGTTTTCTTTATTAGCCTTAGCGTTTAGTCTTGCCACTGACTTGTTGGAATAAAGGATGAGAAATGGGAAATCCTCACTGAGCAAAGGTGCTTCATAGTGGCTAAAAACCTTGCTGCGTTTGGTGAACAGGAGGAGAATGAGCAGGCCATGCCCATCGGCAAACCAGTGTTCATGGCAGGCATACACAACACAGGATGACAGGAACCGCATTCGGGTCATTTGACATTTTTAATGTACACCTATCATTACAATTTACAAAGATGGAGGTAAGCACATGTTTGATTGCTTTATAATGTGTATACTTGATTGAGCCACAATTATCTTTCTTTCTTGGCTAAATACAAGTTCAATAATGTACCAGTAGCACTGCTTCACCGTCCTTTAACATGAATACAGTGCTAACTTTGAATGGAAACCATCTCTCTCAAGGGTTACACACAAAACCATCTCTCTCAAGTAATACCGCGCCCTATTATCGAAAAACAAAAGACATAGTTTATGCTTATATTGGATTAAACAGGACTGCAAATTTCAAAACTATGGATTAAACATTGTGAACTTGTAAGCAATGT
>SNQN01010009.1:0-17309 GCA_008642245.1 Bassia scoparia
CAAACGCAATTCATGATGAAGATCGTGATTGAAGATTCATATTTAGGAATTGAATTTGGGTTGTTTGGGAAAGAGGGGGCTCGAAACGTGGTTTTGGGAGGGATTTCGAATCTTGACTGTTCGAAGGTGGTGCGAAGTCGTTGTGCCGGAAGTGTGCGAATATATGGTGCTAGTTTGGTGGAGCGGAACTATGTGGTTGTCGAAGGTGGAGGTGGGGTGAAAAAATGGTGGCAGGTCGAATGTGGATCTATTGTTCTGCTACACTGCCATAGGTGGGTGCGAAATGGGGCATTCAGGTGGTGGCTGTTGTGATGGGTGGATGTGTCTGCGTCTTTGGAGGAGGGAGGTTGTTGGTCTGAATTTGAAGTGCGGGGAGGGGTTGGGTGGGTTGTTGCACGTGGGCTGGTGTGAGTGGTGGAGCTGTTGGGAATGGGAATGGGTGGACAGGTGGTTGGCTAGGGCATGGTGATTTGTTAAATTTGATTTTTATTAAAAAATTATAATGTACCTTGATTGGTAAATTTAACCATAAGCTTATGATGTGGAATGTTATTGAAGTTCAGGTTCATAATGTAGACAAATTTTTTTGTAGGTTTTTCTTGTAGAAAACACAAAAGTTACATGTGTATTTTATAAAAAAAACACGCACAATATAAAATAACATCATGAATGGATCAGAAAACATGATATATGATTGTGGGGGTCAACAATAATTCTAATTCAGAATAAATAAATAATTCCTTGAAGCTCCAGTAGTCAAACTTAGTTATACAAAAACTAATAGGAGGGTTATATTATTTATAAGAACTAATGTTCAAATTTATGTACAGTAGGTATAGTTTTAAGAAAATGACTGTAAACAGAGTGATTAGTAACATCTTAGCTGTTAATAATTATAATAATTGAAAACTCAAATCAGATGAACAGCCATTGAAATACTGCAACATCAAATCCAGAAAGATTAGAGAGAGCAACAAATACAATAGGGAGCAAAAGATCAGACATTCATAGTAAACTTACAATAATCCAATAAGGTATGCGTGCACTACGACATTATTTTATTTTGTCTTTGATTGTTTTATGTTACAGTTCTTTTGTCAATTTTAAGTTGTTTTTACCTTGTTAGCTTGTTAAAATGGACAGACACTTAATTAATACATCTCTGAATTATAGGAATGGCTCTCTCTTTACAGCGTTATCGATGTCCCATATGAAAGTCAATCGCCAGAGTCAAGTAACAATCATTCTTAACAAAAGGTCAGCCGTTTTTTAATTTATGTGAAAATTTTAGATAATAGCTCTTAATTATGAAGAATTGTAAATTGTAGTTCGATTGCAATTATAATAAAGAGAAAACCATGCATCATAGATTATTATAAGGGTTTTTTGTCACTAACCATCTTTTATAAGGGTCCTTCGTCACAAACCATCTTTTCTAAACAGAAATTGTCATAAACCATCTCCTTATATGATACTTATCTTTGTTGACCACCATCTCATCGCCGATTTCCGGCGTTGACTCACACGTGACATGCACCATGACCCATAAAGTCCTTTTTTTTTTAAAACAAAAAAGATTTCATTCATTTTGTTTAATTTGGCGTCCTCAGTTCTTCTTTTTTTTGCTCTAACGGGTTTAGAGCGGAGGAAAATCAATAAAATAATAAAAAATAAAGGACTTTTAGTGGTCACGTGCGAGTACAACGCCGAGAAAACCGGCGATTTAAGATGGTGGTCAACAACGATAAGGGATGGTTTATGATAATTTTATTATAGAAAAAATATGGTTTGTGACTAAGTGACCTTTATAAAAAAAGGTTTAGGACCAAAAACCTATTTAAATATTGAGCAAAATATAAAAATCTTTAATCAATGTTGCAAGGAATGAAAGGAGCTAAAAAGTGTCACTAGAGTTTTGTCGAAAACATAGGAGTTCATTTCTTCCACAACACATTTGATCACTCGAAATTTTTGTCTCGATTGTCCTGTGAAAAGTCTATTGAACAGTTTAGAAGCGCCCGTTTGCAAACATGGAAAAATTCTATCATCAAGCACCCGCATTTTCATATCAAAAGCACATGCAAAAATTATTATATAACAACATGATAACATGGTATGTCTCATACTCAAAATAGAGGATAACTCAACGTTGCCGAATTAGAAAGTTTACGTTGATTATTGTTAGACGATAAATCAAGACGAGTTAGCGTCTCAGGTAATACGAACACCTGAATACAACACATAACATATGCGGACAGTGTGAACGGAATATATTATGTATTATTGTTGTTACAACGACGTTCCTGGGAATCCGTGCACTCAATGACGTTCAAAGTGATTGCCTCGATAATAGGAACCCTAATCTTCCACCCACGTAATGCCTGCAGGTTTTGAAAAACTATGATTTGGGTCACGACCCTATTTCCAAGATTACAAAGTTCTTTGTTACCGCGGGTCTCTAGCGATACTACAAAAAGAATTACGATATTGATTATGATCATCGTTTGCATACCCTTTATCGGTTTCATTTATTCGCTAAGGATTATGCTGGAGACCACTGGGGACATGTCCAAGTATTTCTATTGCGACGAAATAAAATGTACATTTTCGTGAACGACACTGTTTATGCTTATGGAACGACGATTCATATATGTACTGATTGTGACGTGGTTGTTGCTTCAAAATCTAGCTACTGAGAGATAGCCAAGAGTATGAATCGCCAAGCATATGATACGCCAGCTTACAGATGTCCTGCACTTGCGGTATGCACGGCTCCCTTGCTTTACCGCTTAAATTACAGCGAAAGAATGCTTCGAAATGTGGTGCTTCGATGAGCAACAAATGGAGTATGAAATGCACTAATAAATTTTCCGATCTTTCGTATTTGTCAGCCTGTTGGCGCATTTGGAATGATAAATAAGATTGTATTTGAGAGCGATAAAAACTAATATGTATGATGTAAAACCCGAGAAAAAAATGTCCTTAAAATCAGAAAAATTATGATTTATGGAAGATGTCGAAATATTTCTGCTTACAAGGAAAGCTAGTTTCTCCTTGACGGAAGATGTGGTCGCGCCAAACGTAAGGGTGGCGCAAGCCAACTTTAATAAGCATACTTCTGCTCCCTACTTATTACTTGTCTCAACGAAGAGAATGAAAAATAAGGCATGTGTGAGCTTCATTGTTAGTTGTCAACCACTTCATTGTAATTATGATATATTCCACCGTTACAACATGAGAGCTACAAACACAGAATACTGAAACATGCATGACTTTATAAATCGGAGAGAAGCTATTAACCAACCAAACTATCTCTCACTCTGTCGAATGTTTTATTTGTTAGACATGGAAACATTCTCCAATGCTTTGTTAATTTTTTCTTCTTAATACATAATCTACTTGACATATACTTTGTGGATTGTTATGTACTCAATAACTCCGTACAACGTTATCATACTTAATACGAAGTACTCCATAGGTAATAAAATTTGAAAATATATAAAGAGGGGGACAATATTACGTCATTGATATATTACACTATTTAACCTTAAAATTAAGTTTAATAGTGTGATTAAGAAATTTTGTCTAGAAAACATTCCTAGTATTAGTGTTCCCCCTGTTGTCGATAATACGTAACGGAGGTGTACATTAGTTGGAAGCTAGGATCTCTGTATCAATGACACAAAATCCCCAAAAAAATTAAATAAACGAAACAGTTATAAATTGGCGCCATCTAATGAAAGGTGCAACCATGCAACTGAAACATCACAATAAAATAGAGAGTTGAGCAAAATCATCAAATTATATGGATCATAGCTTTGAATCTTCTGCTGATGAGTCATAATATAGCAAAACTAGTGACAAATTGTTGTCACAAACAAGCTTTGCATTTATACTCCCAACTTCTGTCATCATCTTCACCTTCATTCATCAACCATTTCACTTTCCCAAGTCTTCTCAAAGCTTGCGCCAAGCTCAACTACCCTCTTCAAGGGCTAATCCTTCATACCCATATCATCAAAACTGGGTTTCATTCCGACACTTATGTTGCGACAGCTCTTACCCATATGTACATGAACTTTCGGTATGTGAATCATGCCATCAAAGTGTTTGATGAAATGCATCAACGAAATGAGGCCTCTGTTAATGCTATGATTTCTGGGTTTTCGCAAAATGGGTGTTTTGAGGAAGCTCTTSTTGTGTTTAGAGAGGTTGGTTTGAAGAAGTTCAGGCCTAATTCTGTTATGATTGCTAGTGTGCTTTCGGCTTGTGGTGTTGTCGAACGTGGTAGTCAAGTTCATTGTTGGGCGGTAAAGATTGGTGTAGAAGGGGATGTTTTTGTTGCAACTGGGCTCGTATCAATGTATATGACTTGTTTTGATGTGGTGTCTGCTACAAAGGCATTTGGCATGATGAGTTATAAGAATGTGGTGAGCTATAATGCATTCTTATCTGGCTTAGTTCAAAATCATGTTTATCGCGATGTTTTGAAGGTGTTTAAGGGTATGTTTGAGTCTTGCAATGAATTACCTAATTCAGTCACATTGATTACAGTTTTGAGTGCTTGTTCTCATATGGCCCTTCTTCAATTTGGAAGACAAGTTCATGGGGTTGCTGTTAAAGTTGGACTAGATTTCGACGTCATGGTGGGAACTGCACTTGTAGATATGTATTGCAAAAGTGGCTCGTTGTCAGGTTATCATGTATTCAGAGAAATGAAGGATAACAGGAATCTGTTTACATGGAATTCAATCATTGCTGGAATTTTTTCGACTGGCGATTGTGATACTGCRCTTGAACTTTTCTCTGAATTGATATCTGAAGGATTGGCACCAAATTCTGTAACATGGAATACAATGATCAGTGGGTTTTCGAAACAAGGTAAACATGAAAAGGCAATTCAGTTCTTCTCCGAGATGGTATCTAAAGGATTGCTCCTAGTTTGAATTTCCCTACAAGGCCTCTTCTAGCAGCATGTTTCTGGCATGTCATATTGGTCCTTCCTATGAGTGTAATTTCCTTGAGGGCTTGTTGGGTGGATGAACTGGCGGAGGGTAGGTGTAAACAAACATACAGTTTGGGAAGCAGATTCACGCACACGCCATTCAGCTGTTATCATTGCTGATGAGTTTTTCACAACTGCCCTTGTTGATCATATACATGAAGTGTGGGGAATCTGCATGGGCACGAAAGATTTTTGACCACTTCAGGATCAAACGAAATGATCCAGCAATTTGGAATTCCAGTATCTCAGGATATGGAAGAAATAGTGAAGAAGTATTCTGCATTTGAAATCTTCAACTTAATGCAGAAACAGGGTGTCAGGCTAATAGCAGCACATTTGCTAACATGCTTACTGTCTGCAGTCACGCAGGTCTAGTTGACAAAGGATTATGGGTATATGAAGTAATGACCACAAAGTTATGGCCTCTACACCAACTCCGCAGCACTTGCTTGCATAATCGACCTATTGGGTAGATCTGGATACCTCGAGAAGATCAAAATTGATGCAAGAAATTCCAGATACTTATACTTCTGTGTATCTTCATTGCTTGTGCTGCTATGCACCATTTGGATCCCAAGCTTGGCGAGGATATTGCAAGTCTTCTTTCTGAGTTGGAACCTGGAAATCCAGCTACGTTTGTGATCTTATCTAATATATACGCAGCAATGGGAAGGTGGAATGATGTTGAAAGAACCAGAATATGATTGATGCTAATAGACTCGAAGAAGTGCCTGGCTATAGTGTACAAATGACTTGAAAAAGCATTTGTCTGCACTACAAGCAGTATTGCCATACTATCACCAGCAGCAAGTTTTTAGTTTGGTTACTATGAGAGTTTATGCAAACAAACTGTTAAAGTGTTAATATAAACTCTCATACATTTCAAGGTTGGTATGAAAGAGGTTGCAGTTTTTCGGAAAGTGGCTGAGCATATCCAGCACTGAGCAGAACCAGGGGAAGGAAATGCAACTATATGTGAAGGTTGAGCTGCGAAATGTGTGCAACTTCAAGTTCTATCAGGACTCAGGAGTTGTTTTCTCTCAATGTTCTAGAGTCACAAAAGAGTTTTGAACTACTTCAGTTACTTCACGATCACAATCGCAAAGTTCCAGGAGAAGCAACTGCTAACACATCCAATCCATTGAAAAAACAGATTCAGTAAAAAAAAACTGTAAAAGATTTGTTCGACTTGGGAATTGAATTACTCGAATAGCTGGAGTCATTTGAATGAGAGCTTAAGATGATCGCAATTGTAAATTAGATGATTTCATTACCGAATGCATTATCATATGTCCTATACTACTCTCAGTTACGAGTATTGTTCCATTACAATTAAAACTGAAGATCAATAAATGATCAAAACCAATGCAATGTATATGAACTAACATGTGTATCCCTGATTTTCAAACTAAAATGTGATTTCTGATATCTAAATTGAGGAGCTTTCAACTCAAGTTTTCTTCATTGACAAAAATTGGGATCGTGGTGGTTCATACATTTATTTATCCATGAACATTAATTTCACCTCTTCTTGAACAACTCCTCTGCAGAACCACCCAAGTAGATCATCGAAGTAGTTGGGGGCTCATAGATGAAACAGGAAATAACATCTCTGAGAGTGATAACACCAATAACTTCATCTTCCTCCCCAACAACGTAAATCCTGTGAACTGCCTTCGAAGCCAAGCTGTGGACAACACACCTAGAGTGGAGTTGGTCTTGCATGTTACCGCCGGAATAACTTTTGTTACATCTTGGCTCGTTGAAAGTAACTATCTTAATGAAGTCTTACAGTGAGATGCCTGAAATGGTAGCTAAGGAATTGATAAAATAAGTTTAAGATCTTATAATATTAATAATGAACACGGGAAAGAAATTACTAAAACAACACCATGACATATCGTATGATGAAATTCAAATTAAAACTTGTGGCTGAAAAAATACCATAAAGTTGGAGAAAGTTCAGACTTGAGCAATAAGTATCTGATATCTCTTATGCTCAGATTACCAACAATCTTCTTCTTTGGTCCTTCCACAACTGGAAGACCACCAATGTGATTATCCTTCATTCGTTAAAAGCCTCCAAAATCAGACTCATTGCTGTCAATACTTACAACCTGCCAAGCGAAGAAAAAAGAATTCAGTTGAACATTATCAACTCTACACCAAGTAGTTAGCATGTTACAGGCAGATGTTGCTTTAACACTTCATTATCCACATGTCAYTTCTACAATGCTGGAGCATGTATATAGAAATTTGACACATTATTTTAGAACAAAACATGGAAATATTGTATAAACTATTCGAGCCTGCCCTTGGACATGTACACTTGTTTAAAACCAAGAGAGTAYTATAGGACACAACGACTTAAAGACAGCAAGAAATCACCTGATCAGGTGACATAAAAGGAAGCCCTAAGTCAGTAATGGGATGTGCAGCAATGCAATCAAACCAATCTCGTCCACGACATCCCTCAAGGCCTCTCACAACAGCAGACTGAGTTATGAAATTCTTCATGAAAGCGTTCCCTGGTTCTATTACAGGTACATTTCTCATCCTATACTTGGATAGCAGCAACAACACTGTCAACATATTGCTCTCTGTTGAGACAGGAAGAAAAGGTGTMGATCGGAATGATTTAACAATTTCCCTGACCTGCAATAACAAAGGTACAGTGCAGAACACTTAACATGAAGAATCAATAGTAATAYAAGCATATGCCAAAAATATCTCCTAAATATAAACATTTCGGATGTGCRAAGAACTTTAAAAAACGTGTAATGGTTAATTGAAAGCACAGTGATACGTTTGTCACAAAATCATCTTCTTAGGTCTATACTAGTACCATACTACTAGTATTACCTGTACGCTGATATGACAGAATACTTAGGTAAACTGCATGAAATCTCACATAAAGATGTGTGTTATTTATGATAGGATAATTCCCTACTACCAGTACAAGGTTTCATTCTACATTTCTGTCCATTTATGACTGGACCTACATGTAAGTGCAATAGCAAGCTAGGCAACTTGTTTTGATTAAAGTGTCAAAACAAGAACAAGTTCATATCATGCCTTCAGTGTTTAGATAAACTAAAGTCTAAGCAACTCTTCAAAAAGTGTTTATAGCCCTTCAGGTCCGAAGGAATAATCAAATAGGACCAACCGACTATACCGAGCCTAAAACTAGGATGAAAACACAAAGCTCTCATGACCTAAAGCCCTAGAATTAAAACCAACTAGCTCTAAACTATTACTTGTGGTTGACTTGAAAGCGGCTCCCTCCGCTTGCAGAATCACTTATGGTAACAAGATCATCAACGCTAACTCATCCCATGACAGCTGTTGGCCAAGCATCCTTCTCCCATACCTTCTTTTCTCCTGCTGCCAAACACCCTCCAGCCCATGCCTGCCCCCAACTGCTGCCAACACAGCCAACCCAGGCAGCAATGCTGGTCTGCGCAGATAGTAAGCATCCAATAGCTACCCGCTCCAAGGCCCCCACCTGATCACTCCCTCTACCTACTCCAGCCACGCGTTGGGCATGAGCCGGCAGATAAAGCTACAGGCCACGAGTTCTCAGCACTCCTTCTAGAACCCACACAATGAATTCGCCGACAGTTAATCATAATCCTAGAAATACCTCCTCACCCCAATCATATGCCTTGTCAGCTTCTCAGGTCCTTTACGAGAGCTGAAAAGATGTTGCATTCAGAAAGAACCTTCACCAAGATCATGAATACCCGATGTGTTCGCCGAAATTTCTATAACTACGTTAAAATGGAAATTCAGCAGTCCAGCACAACAGAAAATGGAAAGGAAAAACCAGATGCATACAATAATTAACAATATTTTGTCAGTATAACACCTTTGCCACCAGACTTAGACGGCGAAAGGATGTAACAGGGAATGCTTGCAAAATGCAGCAGTCAAGGATCATCCTCTGTAATTGAATGTGCAGTTTTTTTCCATCTCCTAATGGCTCTCAAAAGTTAAGCCATCATCCACTCCACTTGTAATATTGTCGCGCGCGTTCTTTATGTATTTCCTGCCTACTTTCCATAATCTACAGACGAACAAGCAACTAATTCTAAATTCAATTATCTTATTGCAAATTTGACGAATACAGCATAAGAACTCGGAGACAGTTTGCAACAGTTGCAGAATGAAGTTTGCCTCGTTTTCAATTTGTTCCCCACATGGTTGATGGAACCAAAGACATATTGTTGCAATTGGTTCCACTCCTTATACACCTGTCATCATATACCATCCTCCCATTCCTAGTCCTAAACTATGTGCCAAGACATGTTACACCCACAAAGTAAAGTGTACTCTACTGGGATCACAAGTGTCCGAGTGTCGGAACCATGGCCATATTATAAAATAGATCAAAGTTTCTCTCGTTATAATATAGAAGTATCCAACTATCGCCGCCGCATGTCTAACATAATCATACTCAATCAAAGCCTTGCTCTCATATACCAAATACTGGGCTCGTCTAACATGAACCAAACCAAACATTAATTATTACCTAGGAAGTTTATCCGCCAAAATTTTCCTCATCCATTTGCGCCATGTACATGTCTACATAGCAGTTAAGCACACATAAAAATTCACACAAATCCTATTTAGAATTTGTAATTACCAAAGACTGCCACAAAAGTGTATAAAATTGAATTGGATCCAATCATTTGTAAAAAGTGTAAACAATCAAACAGTCCATCACTAAACCTGCTAAAAACTTTCACTATTGCAGAGAACGAAACCCACCACCACAAAATGCTAAATCTCAGCTATAATTACTTCTCTTCTAAGGGTTGGCAAACTAAAGCCACAAATCTACCAAATTATATTATTATTGTATGACTGATATGATGATGATGATGATGATGATGATATGATTGAAGAATTACCATCCAAAAAATCTTGGGCAAATAACATGATAAAATGTTGCTACATTCAATCAAATAAGTGAAACAAAAACGATCATATCATCTTCGTATGCAGCTGGATAAATCACATCATGATCAAGTTAGAAATCATCCAAGAATAAAATGTGATGAGATAAAGAAATGATATACAAAGATGATATTATTACTGTTGCCAGAATAAAAACCCAGAAATCAATGAAATGAAGCTGAAAGATATAACAAGAAAATATGGCGTTTTTTCCATTAATTCCAAAATTGCACGTTTTGTTGTGAATTTGATATTGTTTAACACGCCCACACAACTGCCCCATTTTTACCACGTATGATTTTTTACACGTGTCTATCTTCGGACAGGTGTTAAACAGATGATTTTTTTTGATATTCACTTTTGGGCGAAATTGGGGCGGAAACCCATCCTTAAGCTGAACTTATAATAAATTAGCCCATTGACATAAATATCATTTAAATTTTTAAGCGAAATGGGCTTGTGGGGGCTAATTTTAGGGAGGAAACGCGGAACAGGACACTGTTCGACGTAATTTTTTTAGGTAGTATTTAGCTTCTAAATAGATTCAAACATTGGTTAATTTAGTTACTGTTCAATAGAATAACGTCTTTGCAGTAGACGTTAACGTTTCACACTATTTTTTTCAACACCGCTAGTAGAAGTAGCGTTCTTAACGTTTTGTAACTAGATTAAAACGTCACTTGATAATTAATTTTCTTGTACAAAAACTAGTAACTAGTAACTACTATTTCCACCGCTACCTTCTAGCATTTCAACTACCTGCTACGTGTGCCACTCCTATAACTACACCGCTACTACTCTCGAATAACACCATAATGTAATTTTTATTTTATTAACAAAAATCTATAAACATGCTTATGATAAGACCAAATTATTTCTAAGGTTACAATGTTAATATACTCTATTTGTTTTCTAAATATCGACACTTGTCTATTTCTCTCGTATATACGTCGTAGTTATTTCTATTTATTTTATTTATTTATTTTACCCTCCATTATTTAATATTCTGGATTATTTTTCCGCTCTCTCCAATCTATCTATACATTTTGAACCCGATACCATTATTTACGTAGAATTCCAACGTCAAGAATATAATAGGTCTAGTCTTCTCGGCATAGCTTATGAAGCCAGAATTTTCTAAGCATGCCATCAAGTATCGTCATAGCTCATAGCTAACATACTCGTATTTTGTTGATACCAATAAAATCATATATCTTCTGAAGTCTAGCTTGAGGGCATGTACGCAAAAACTAATTAAACTACCAGATTGGCTGATGATTAACAAGATTTGACTATCTAGCTTAATTAGTGATAATATTAATTGTCACCTGATATAATAAGTTCTTTATATTAACCTTAGCTTGTTTCTTTGCGCACTATTTTCAACTAACACCAATCTATTTCTATCTTAAATTTTAGTTCTTTGATGACTTCTGGATGCTCGAATCGTGATATCAAATCTCAAGAGAGGATACGCGAGAGAAGTTATCTTATCAACAAGCTAACTAGATCATCATGGAATTACAATATTGTCCAATGTGTCGCTAAGATTATGATTAAGAAAAAAAAAAAAAAAAAGAAAGAAAAACATACGTTTTGTGCCGATATATAAGCGTTGTATAAAAAAAAAAACAGAACTTAACAATTAATTCTCGCTAATATCCTAATAAAAACTATGCCATGCCTATCAACCGACGTATAGTCGTTAAATTACCTATGTTAAGTTTTGTGACATACAATAACACTCATTATTAACGCTAGGTTCACATACACCATTCGATGATTTTGCACCTTCAAGGATTTTTTCCAATTATTTCCTTACCAATCTCTATTTACTAAAAGAAAACATTAATCAAACTAATAATTAAATTTGGAATCTTTGATATATTCATGCTTAGTTTATTCCATTTCATATCATCCACCATTATTATTAAAAAGATCAAAATGGTAGAAGCTAGATGAAAGGTGTGTGTAGTTTGATAACTAGAGAAAAACTACAAATTAAATGACGCGATTGAGGTCTATCATCATCACTTTCTTTCATTCTTTTTTCGTAACAAAAATATTAACCCAAAATTGTAGTAATTAACGTTGTTCATTCAAAGATAATTAATATGTATATTTATTTACAGAATGTCTACATGACCAAAACAAAAAAGAGACAAATAAAAGAAACAAATAGATGCCAACAATGCACACCAAACAAACATCGGTACAAAACACTAAACCCTACTAGCGCTACTATCATCGATCATCCACATGATCCCTTGCTTCTGCGCTAGGGAGGAATTACCTTTCGATGCTCGACCAAACGCGTGGTCGCAATAGGAACAATGTGTCACTACTCCCGAACCACCTTCGGCATGACTCGTGAATCACTCCGACGTATAAAAGCACACAATATTATTCTTCTGGTCATTATTGGCCTTATTATTATTAGTTCCAACATAAGAGGAGATTGCAGCTGCCAAAACTGACTGAAAATTAGGGTTTGATGCAATTGCCTTAGTTGCCACGGCAGCTATTGTCTCATTCAATGACTGTTGTTGAGCATTATTATTATTATTATTATTATTCATGCTAGGGTTTTGGTAACCACCATTGTTACCGTTACTCTTAGCATTATTATTGTTATTATTCAAAGTGTTATTGTATGGTAATAAGTACCCATTAGCCCAAGAAGTACTAGTTGGTAATGAGCTAGTTGAGAAGTCTAATGAAGGTAGTGAAGACGAGGCGGCCGAAGAAGAGAAGTTGAGGAAGCTAGAATTTCTTGAAGAAGTGGAAGAATTATAGGATGATGATGATAGCCAATCAAAGGAAGTGAAGCCGGAATTCGGTAGGGTAAGGTCTAGGGTWACGGTAGGATGTGAGTTGTGAGATGAAGCTGAGATTAAAGAAGGATTATTGTTGAAACTTGACATTAGGCTTGAGGTGTGGAGTCCAAGGGATGAGGTGGCTAGGCTWCCGGGCCTCATGAGGGTTGGAGTCTGGGAGGTTAGGGAGTTGGTCTTGATCATGGCCGCAGCAGCTGAGGTGGCGGATGCCATGGCCGTGGCGGAGAGAGGGAGTGGATGGTTGTGAGTGCCTTCATAGGTTGTGATCAAGATAGACATGTCATGCGGACATCTTTGCACCTGTGAATAAAAATGACAATTCTTTCTTCGTCAGCAGAATAGCCAGAACAATACTATTCAAATTACAAAAGTGCCCTTATACATCGTATTACTTATATGAAATGCAATTCAAGTTGATTATACATAAATCAGTTGAAAGATCTTTTAGGGCCTTGTTTACATTAACTGAAATCAACTGAACTGAACTGAACTGAATTAACTGAACTGAAAATAAACTAAAGTAACAGACCCTTAGTTGATTATATTAATATTGACTACATCAATTACAACTTTACAAAAAGATTGTGTAAGATCAAGTGATATGTAGAAAAGTAAACTCGTCAAGTCTCAATAATATCATAATAAGAGACATGCAATAAACAATAGTCAATAATAAAGTGATATTTGTAAGGAAGTTGAATTGATCCTTATACTTCAAAGCAAGCTATCTCACATCGATGTTACTTTACCGAAGAAATAGGGCAAATTTTGTATGCAAAATAGTCATACATGTTGACCATATATCCTCAACGCAATTAATGAAGACATCAAAGTATTTAAAATTCTATGCTAATATCCTACTTGCAGTTTAATACTCCTATTCTTTCACTAAAATCCCTTCATTCTAGATTTGTTGACAATTCTAGATCGAAGACAATCAGATACAATCTTGTATTTAAGTGATATGATATGTAAGAAACTCATCTAATAATAATAAAGGATCTTTCAAATGTTGACCATTTATAATTTTAATTTGTAAATCTGACCTTCAAATAACTTTGATAAATTAGTAAGTTACTAATTAAAGTAGGTTCCTAAAATACCTACATATACATAAGATATGCCCTTGCTATCGATCAATAAGAAATTGATTACATTGAAGCATTAGGACGCAATACATGCAAACGCTAGATTTTCTCAAAATTCCAACGACCTACCAGTAGTTAATTTAAGTACTCCGTATAAAGAAGTTTATAATTTGCAAAACCCTCAAATAATAATAATTATTATTTATCGATTCAAATTGGATGAATTAAATATATTTTGTAGGTTGAGAAGTGCCAGTTACAATACAAGCCTTAATATATTAATAATTCTAGTGTTTAGACCACAACCAAGTTGTTATCATCAGCTTGAAAATTCAATAATCTATAACAATTAACAAGTTGTTCATTATAATTAGTATTTAATTGAATTGTTTTTTAGAGGGGCAGGTCAGACACCATTGGCGCCCGAGAAAAGTGGATCAAGCCTTGGCTTCGTATTCACATCAATTTAAATCACTCCTAATTAAGAAAATTAAACTTTGTTTTATAAGATAGAATTTTAATTTGTTGAGTTTCAAACAAGCTTTATAAAACATAATAAATCAAATATATATACGTTACGTAAGTAAATTTATAAATCATTATCATAATATAGTTAATTAATTAATTAATTAATTAATTAATTAATTACCTGTTTTCTTACTGGACAAGTTGGCGAAACTGTGCATCGATAGTATGCTCTAGGACATGGATTCCTTTTCGCGATTTTCTGTCCATACTTCCTCCAATGGCATCCGTCATGAATCTGCTTCAACAATCAATAATTAATCTAAATTAATTAATCTAATTATACATAATCAAACAATTAATCACGCCATTTTTGCTTCATGAAGTCAAACTCGAATCAATTTCATTCATGTCGATCTTAAAATCATAGAAATTAATTAATAACTTGTTAAGGTAACTTAAATTAGAGATAAAATTATAGTGTATATGATAGATGACTAACCGTGGGAGAGTCACATCTTGATCTAATGCAAACCCTAGTCTTCTTAACTTGTGGTTGATGCAGGCTATCTTGATCATCATCTTCCCTACCACTTATTATGTTCTCCTTTTCCTTAACATCTCGACTAGCTTTCGTCGTCCATGCCTCGATGTTCTCCTTTGACTATCTTGGTTCGCAATCTCCATGCTCGGATTATTCTTGATCAATTCATTAGTATTAATAGCTTTAGGTTGGTGTGCTCAATCTTGCAATAATCATCAAGCCCTAATTCCAACTCCCCTCCTTCCAACTTTCTTCTTTTATTACTATTGTTATCATCATCACTTGCTTTCTGATGTTCTTTCTCACAACTATGTTTTTTACTGTTGTGTATTTTTACTACTCCAACTACCAAGAGTTAGAGAGATCAAATCAGGCTCTTGTTACCATTATCATCCTTGTTGTTGTTGTTGTCGTCCTCTGATGGTTGTCGTGGCTCGACGAATTTTCATTTCTGATGATAAATCTTGGAGTGTGCCATAGTTGAAATTTGTTTCTCTAGTGATTGATATATTGTTTGACAATTTGCGCTAACAACTTCTTTAGCCTTTCATTTCCCTTTAACTTCTCCCATCTTCGCTTTGGCTGACTTCAAGAGCTCATCCTACATAAGAAGGTGCAAAATAATCATAAATTGGACAACTATTCGCAATTATATTAATATTAGACCATCAATTCGCTCGAATCGAAGAAGACACTATCCCTGCTATCTAATTGATGATGACTTCCCCACACACACACACAAAAGAAAGATAAAACTAAGAAAATATAGTAGCTTACTTGATCATTGTTGCAGATGGAAGAACCACTTAGCTCAGCCTCCATTATGTGTCGAATTTCGATGTAGTTAAGGCTAGGCAACTAACTGCAATACACAAATGTGAATTAGGAGAACCTAATGTATAAATATATATATATATAAGATGCTAAAAATAATCTTATACATATAACATAATTTTAGTAGTAATTCAAACTTTATTATTTTGATTTTGTCGAGTTCCCTATTTTGGAGGAAGATTAAACAAATAAAAGAGAATTAGAGTAGTTCACAACAAATGAATGATGAATGATGAAAGATAGGATATATACCTAAGCTAGCAGGTAGCAGCTAGCGCATGTGACTATTAGACATGTATTTATATTGAATTCAAAGAGGCTAGATCGTGGAAAAAGAGTGGTTAACCAAATATATTTTAATTAATTAATAAATAAATAAAAATAGCATCAACAATCTGGTCTTTAATATTAGTAGGATTAATGACACAAGAGAAAATGGATTGGATTAGAACATGATCATCTATCGTCATATATATAGGAATATTTAATATAGCTGGCCACAAAGGGAATCCATGACCCTTTTGTGTTGACTTTGTGGGGGCCTTGATCGTCTCTTATTATGCACAAGATTCATGTCTAATTAAATATATATCCATAACGATACTGCTAACGGGTGCCCTGAGTGTTAGCGAGATAAACTACTGTAAATATATTTACTAAAATTATGGTATTAATTAAGCTTGGAATGTAGAAAGTCAAATTCGCATGTCAATCGGTGTGAGTAATGTCAATATTCATTTCATATTTTCACTTTTAATTATCTTATCTAACGTTTCAAGGGTGCAGTGCTTGTTACTAATAATGTCTGAATTTTCTTATATTAT
The DNA here is from genome assembly GCA_008642245.1 of Bassia scoparia. Lineage (NCBI taxonomy): Eukaryota > Viridiplantae > Streptophyta > Magnoliopsida > Caryophyllales > Amaranthaceae > Bassia > Bassia scoparia. Next base: position 16,557 of record SNQN01010009.1, read on the forward strand.
TATTAAAGGATGATTTTAAATGATCAGAAAACAGCGGGATATTTTGGCAGACTCGCTAATCAAGGAAAGTTTAATTTATATGAAATAATTAAACTAATGAGAACTTATAATTAAGAAAAGATTATTGGTTAGTAGTAGTTTTAGCTTGTAGACTTAATTAATTATTATGTATTAAAAATAATAATAATATCTGAATTGGCTTGGTTGCGTGTGATGAAAAACAAATCACATGTAAGTGTACTTATAMGGTATATATGCATAATAGTTTACATAGGTTAGGGAGAGGAGATAGATAGATGAAGTATGATATAATGGAACATCATTTTAATTTAAAATGAAAACTTGTTGTTGTACTATCACCAACAAGGGTATGCATCAATGCATGTATGAGTGTACATGACATTATTGTTGTTAGAACAATACATTCATACAAGCAACATATATATCGAACTACCTACGGAGTAAGAAATATCAAATATATAGTACGGATCGGAGTATATATGACTATTCATATGATAATCAACGATAAAATATTATACAATAATTATTTAAACTTGAGTTCCACCATAGATTATTATACCAATATAATATTTATTCTTAGATAAAAGTATTCAAATTGAGCTAATTAAGGGAGAGTTTGAGAGATAATCTAATATCAGATTCATTGAATCATATAGTATATATAAGCAATCAAATATCTAACCAACCAATAATCAACATATATAACTATCTACCTTTGATTTACACATACAT
>SNQN01010010.1:0-13548 GCA_008642245.1 Bassia scoparia
AAATGTTCGTGGATAGGGTGAGAATAGTTACAGACCAACAAAATCAGTTATTTTAAGAAGCAAAATAAATAGGGGAGGGGAAACAGGAGCAAAYCGCATCACTCCTCTCCATCATACTCTTCCTCCTCCTCATCTTCATGCTCAGYTTCTTCTTCATCGTCATTAGCTTCATCATCATCATCAWCTTCTTCCTTGACCTCTTCATCCTCGAACATCTTTAGGTTCCTCGTGCTGTTGYTGTTTATCCTTAGAATGTATTGGTTCCTCTATACCTGGAACCACCAAATTGCTTGTAGCAGCCATAGTTGAAAACAGAGTCTTTGGGGGAATAGAGTCGATACCTGGAGACTTTTGAGCTTTGATATCTGGAACCGTGAGCAACAATAACTGTGTATCAGCTAGCTCCTTCTCCATCTGCTCTATCTTGGTATTGAAAGAAGTTGAGATTCCCTGGACCAGCTCCATTAGTTTACCGAGAGTCTTCTCCTGGTTCTCCATTCTCTCTAAAACCACATTCTGACCTGCTGGTTCCTTAGATTTCTTCTTTGGAGGGGGCTTAACCTCCACTAGTTCCTCAAATTTGAACTTTAACACATCAACTCCAATATCAAGACCCTTTTGCTTAAGTATTGCCTTAGTGAACACTATAACGGGTACAGTAGATCCACTTAGGCTAACTTTGTTGTTCTTAAGCAATTGGGTGATGATAGATCCATAGGGCAGTAAATGATGGGATGAACCATAACAATTCATAATGTGATCAAGCATCAAGGAAGGAAGATTAATCTTTATCTTTTTCATCATCAGGTAAATCAACACCATCTCCATGATGCGTACTGTTCCCCTTCCTTAAGCCCTTGGAARAAGGACTTTGTTGCATAGAGAGTGCAGAACCAGCATGAGTGGTTCCTTCAAATCAACAAACTTAAATACAACATACTTCTTAGGCATCTTCCCACTAAACAAAAAATCTTAAATCTCATCAGGTGTAACCCCTACCAACATAGGCCACCAATCACTTGAATACTTATCAAAACCATCCCTAGGTACTCCTAACATACTTGACAAAGAAGCTACAGACATACTCACATCAACACCTCCAACATTAGAACCGATTGACATATCAGGCAACTCACTAACAACGTTAATTCCTGCCGTCTGCAAACGAACGGGAGATAGACGGACGGAGATTAAACCGCCACCAACGATCGGTAATGTAGCCAGACATTTGCGACGTTGGCGGTCGCAACCAGTTTTAAGTCACATTTTTTTCTCAAATAAAAAATGGGCATATAATCTATTATGACCGTCAACGTCGGTAAAAAGTTAATTTTCAAAGTAGTTGACTTTTATCAACGTCAAATGGTACGGATAAAATTGGGGTAGATTTAAAAAAAAAATATTGAACCAAAAGTGCTTTTGCTCCGAATTTTATTCACAAGTGCGTCAGAACCTCAGACCATGACAACAACGGAAAATGTGTATAACGTTGTAATTGAATTAAAATAGAAAATTTAATTTACATTACATAAAAAGGTGCATAAATTGAAACAAACATGAGCAAAACCAAAACTCTCATAGCAAAATTTTAAAAAATTGAAAATTATCTCAGCCGCACCTAGTCTGAAATTATTCTCATTGCTTTAAACTAATCGTCACAGTTCCCAATTGTCTGAAACAAACAAACAACACAACAAAAAAATCAGAAATCAATACACAACAATTGTAAATTTGAACTAGATATGAAAATTTAGAAGGAAAATAAAGAAAAAACTCATAGGAAAAATGAAAAGGAATACCTAATCCAGAAAACATAAATTAAAATTGTTAAATAAATAAATCTGGGGATGTAAAAATTGAAAATAATATTAAAAATCGCAGTTTCATTCAAAACACGAATTAAAAAGGGAAATCCAGGAACAAAACAAAAAGAGGAGTTCTAGAAGACCAGAAATAAATCGTTAACAAAACAAAGTAGGAAAACGAAAAACGAGCGATAAACAGGAAAACCCTGAGATAGTGATAGTCGAATAAATTCGACGTTGAAAATAACCAAGAAAAATGGGGAAAAAAACCTAAAAAAACGATTTGAAATCCAGGATTAAGGACCAAGAATCAAGAACGAAAAAAACACAAAGATGATTAAGACTCTAGAAAACCAAAGAAACCCAAATATAATTAACAAAAACAGAAGAAAAACGAGTCAAAAAACCAGGATAAAGCAAAAAAACTCCAATAGAGAGATAACAGATTGGAAAAATCAAACCCCCAAAATTCGAGTAAATTTGAAAACAACAATTAAAAAAATACCTCAATTTTCTTAGTTTCTATCTTGAATGGAGAGGGTTTGTTTAGGGTGAGTCCGGGTTGTGCGTGGGGAGACAAGGTTGTAGGGTGTTGCGGCAGGAAGTTGTGAAGTTTAAGAACATCTACGTGGTGGCGCACGGAGTTCGGGGTGTGGCGGCGTTCGGGTTGGGCCGTGGTGGCCAGGGAGAAGGAAGGTGAGAGAAGGCGAGAAGTAGCAGAAGAGAGAAGAAAATGAAGAGAGATAAAGATGAGGTAATGAGGAGAGAGGAGAGGGGTAATGAGGAATGAGGAGGAAATGAAGTAAAAAGATGAAGTGGTAATGTGTGATAATCGCTGAAATACGGAAAATAGAAGAAGGTGAAACCGACCAGGTGATCGAACTTTTTTTAAAAAAAAAATGTACCGACCGTCCAACGCGTCGGTAAATTTTCTTAAGTAAAAAACCAAATGACTTTAACATGCTATTATGATCTTAAACGGTCGGTAATATAAAAAACGGACGAGATTCCGTCCTTCATACGAAACGGTCGTAATGGCCATTCCTATAAAAACGATCGGTAACGTACATCGTCGACTGGTTCTATGACGGTCGGTAATCATACGTCGTAATAAGCGGATCTTGTTGTGTTTAAAGGTTTTTTCTCTAAAAAAATTCCTAATTTTATTGAGTGTCTAATAATAATATGGAGTAATTGATTTTGTAATCAATAAGACCTAATAATATGAATTTTATTATAGCGTGCATGCACGGGTATTTACGATTTTTAATTAAATCTGACAACGTCGTACAAATTTATGGAGTCGATTCAATCTTGTTTGATTGTTGTATTTTAGGACTCGCCAAATCGCTTATATTTTTTAATTTTCTTCTAGTCTTCATTTAAGAGAGAAATATCATCAGTCATAGCGAATTGGCCATAAATTAATGTCGCGGTTAGTTTAATAATTATTTTATGTGATTCCTAAGTTTTATCGTGAATGTTAATATATTTTTGAGTTAATATCACAATCGGTCCAATTATATATCTCTTTTCAGATGCGATCGAAATGATGCCTCTATCAAATATCTTAATATCTTAATTGTTATGTAGGGATTAAAATATCTTAGAATAAATTATATTAGCATATAATGGTGTATGTAGAGAATAGAAATATAAATATCTTAATGTTGTATGTTTCAAGATTATCTTAGAATATTTACTGTAATGCTTGGTACATTTGTATGGTATATTAACCATAAATAGAACATAAAGTATGATATATAGAGACATCACGGTGAAGATAAAATATGTCAGTAATATAATTGCATGTATATATATTGAATGCGATTAATTTGCAAGTAGGGCTGAGCACCGGTCAGAACCGGACCGAAACCGAACCGGATTGGGAGGGTATCGTAATCTCAAAAAAATTGGACTTGGATCGGACTTGAATCTATTCGGTCCGACTGGGAAGGACCCTGTTTTTAATTTTTCTTCTATTTCAATTGAAAAATTAAATAAAAAAAACCTTTTGGATCGGGTAGACCTACTGAACCTGTTTTCCAAATGTGCCTATAACTTAGTTTAGAACAGTAATAAACCAATCAACAAAAATCAATCATAACACAGCCCAAAAAAATCAAACCAGTAAAAACTAACAATCAAAATTCAATCAAGAATATCATTAACAATTTAAGAAAATCAAGAATTTTAAGTCAATTAAATACAATAAATAATTGAAAAAACAATTTCAAACAAACTTGTAGCAACAAGGCCCAAAAAATACTATTTTTTCACAGTAAACAAATATTAATCTAATATAAAAGTATATAATAAATTAATTAATTAAATTAAAAAAATGTTAAAAATAATACAAATGTAATACTCTACATTCGGTCGCTAAACTGGTTGCTGACGGGGTTGCGAGGGCCCTGCGACTCTACTAGGGCTGCGAGGAGAGAAGGGGGTAGCAGGGTCGAGGAGGGCTGCGAGCCTACAAGGAGCCGAGGAGAGAGACGCTGACGAGTGGGGCGAGGAGGGAGACGTCGAGAGTGGGCGCGTGGGCCTGCGAGGAGGGAGCATGCGATTTTTAGGGTTTTGGTGATATTCCGTTTGGATGAGTGAGAGTGAGAGTAACTAAATTTTGAGGAAAAAATTAAAAAATTAAAATTCATTCCGTTCCACCGGTCCAGACTTGAAAACCCACTTTGGATGGACTGACCGAAGTCGGGCTCCTCGTTATTTTTTGGACTTGGACTGTCATCGGACATCGCGGTCCGGTCCGGTCCAATCCGGTTTCAGTTCAGACCTGACTTTGCCACCCCTTTTGCAAGTATATATGATTGACATGTGACTAATTTACATTGCAAGTATAATTTGATCAACGTATTTTCCTGTATATTTGCTATCGTGACATAATAATTTTTTATAGAGTATAATTTATAATGTTTTGTTTCTCCCCAACATAGGTCATCAAGAATAGAAGTTGAAGTTTCGCGGGAAAAAGAAAGAAAGAAAGAAAGACTTGCCTTTAATTCTTTACTCTCTCACTGTTAGGAAATCTAGAGAACATTCATTTTTTCTTTTGTTTCTCTCATATTTCTCGTGTTCTCTTTTTTCTTTATTCTTTACTTCTTCATTTTCAACCACTTTCAAATTTTCCATCATTTTTTTAAGACGTAAATTAGTTGATTTGGACCTTTATTGTAAATTCCCCTTAATTATAATTATCCATCATATTGCTTGAACTCGCTAAGCACAATAGACATTATAGTACTTTTACATACTCTAATCACTTTTTAACTGTCATTATGAGATTGACTCTTAACTTTAAATCCATATATTCTTCTCATTTATGCCTTTTTTTTTTTTCAGTAACCAATTAGAAGGTCAAATCTTGAAGATGACAGAATCAAAAGGTAGGAACTTTGTTACCAATTTTCGTTTATTTGATAATTTAATCTCTTTTCATGTTGGTATCTCTTATTATCTTTGTGTTAAAAGAAAAGAGATTCAGTGTTATAGGTTTATTGTCCTGCGTTTTTCATCACTCTCTTTGTGCAATGAAAAATTATGAATGCTATTCTTGTCTATTGGTAATTATCTCTTATGTCGCATATGTTCCTTGTTGAAGAAATTTCAAACATGTTTGTCTCATCCTCTAATTATGCAGTGACATTGCTATTCCACTAACATGAATTTATTTCTAGTACATATTGGATCTTGTTCATTATTAGCAAAATATATTTCTTGCATTAAATGCTCTTTGTTAGAAAACGTTAGTTTGGATTATTTTTGTATGCAGTTTACTTGGGATATTTTGGACACGCCTATTTCGACATTTTATCAATGATAAATTGGTCCTTGTTTTTTCCTTACTGCAGGAAACTAATAAACAAGTAAGTACCATTCAGTTTTATGTCTTCAAGTTGCGTCAATTTGGTAAGAAGCTGTATACAATTATGTCGATTTGATATAGTCGGATAATTACTGGCTGGTTTAGAGCTGGTTCTAGCGCAGCAAAGTGTTGCCTCAGCAGGAACTGTAAATGGTCATTCTTATGTCAGAAGAAACAACTTAGTGATCATATAAAAGCCGTTGCTTCAACTCGGACTGCCTGTAAGTGGAAAGCGCAAACCCAGCCATTCCACGCCCCCGTGCCCCTCCTCTACGGCTCCGCTGACAGTTATAGATGGTACAGCAGTGTGTACTCTAGAGGAACTTCAACGCGCTTGGGGAACTGATCAAAAGTGTGGATGAATCATGGGACAGATCATTCAGAAATTTTGTTGGGGACTGCCCCAAGCAACCAGGAATTTCAGGGCAGACTATAATAGAGAGCATGAGAACTCTTGCTGCTTGTTAGAGCCTACAAGTTAATTGGCTGAAAGCTAAATTAGACCCCTGAATTTAGACGCGAACGGCGATGTGCCTGACTGTAGTGACCGCAGGAATTATGGGTTCACAGAAGCTGACTCTTGAATAGGGAGTTCTTTGTTGGTGTTTGGAATTTATCCAGGGTTTTTGTCAGAAAACAGGCTGTGAAAACTCTGAGAAGTATCCTTTGATCGTTGAGAAACTTATTGTGGGAGTGTTTATGAGTACATGCATGTAATGACCGTGAAAGAGTACTGGTTACAGGCAGGAATTGAGACGCCTCTCCTATAGAGTATGTAAAGACCGGGTGTAAAGTAATGCTCGATAGCTTGTATGGAGCACACAGTTTAAAATTTTCTGGCAAATAAGTGTCACAGCGAAAAGGTTTGGGTTGGAAGGTTGTGAAGCCCTATTCCTGCCATGAAAGAGATCATTGATGGTCCAGCTGTACTTGCGAGTCGAGAGTAAGTCATGGCATGGCTATAAGGAAGACTAAATGTGTGGGAAAATGTTCTTCGGAAACACTTCATCAGATATTTAGCTGAGTTTAGTAGTGGCATCAGCCTGCCATCCTGAAGACGCGCTCTATGTTAGAAACTGGTTGATTTAATATCATTTGGGAACATTCTTTGATAGGCACTTAGTGGGAACGAGGTTCATCTGTCTTTGGTAGCAAATCCCAGTCACCTAGAACTGTAGATCCGTGTTGTGGGAAAGCAAGAAGCTAAGCATTTATTTATGAGAGGAAGAACTCGAATTGGTATATGATTCATGGGATGTAGTTTGCTGGGCAACGTGTGTGTTGTGGTATGTAGACTCTTCAACTTTAAGTGCTTCCAAGCACACAACTGGTGGAACTATACATTTGGTGATCAAACATCAGTTGCTTTACAACTGATCCAAAGTCTGTACGAATCTCGCGAATACTGTACTGATGTGGCTAAAGCCTTGAAGCCCCTATCTTTCATGTAAATGCGGATTGCTTGGGCTTAGTTTCGAGTATCTGAGCTCGCTGCAGAGTGGCGCCAGACTTCGTTTCAGATCTGTAATCGATATGCGTTGTATCGCAGGTTGGTCACAATGAGATTGATGAGCCATCATTCACACAGCCACTTTGAGCAAGGTAATATCTTTAGTATGTATATTTAGATATCCTTGTGTCCTGGTAATATCACATCATCAAAAAACAATATATCTCTTATGCTTTGTTTCGGGTTGCAGAATTACTTTATTTAACTTTGTTTAGGAGGGTGGATCAACTCCACTTATGAAAACTTATTAGCCATGAATTTAATTAACTTCCCTGAACATAAATTTCTGAACATGTTGGATTGATGGAATAACACGATGCTTGAGTACACAGAATAAGGAATCATACAATTTCATTGAGCTGGCTGATTTCAGGTCATCGTAGCCATCCCCCAGCACTCGAATCTATAGAAGGAAATTACTGGAATTGGAATATTATTAAAAGAAGAATTGAAGAGATTCAGAAGAAGGTCACCAGAATTTTGAATGAGGAATTAGGCCAGTAAAGCTATGTGCCCAGAAGTTGAGTTGGCTCGAAGCAAATTGGGGGGCTAAGTCACCGGATCAGCCAGCTGAGATGCAGGATACTGGGTACACTTATAATGTCATTCCAAATATTGCAATCTGAATTTAATCTTAGCTACTTTTCATTTTTCTTCACCATTCAGGGTTAAGACGGACATCTTGAGAGCAGTTGGGAAGGCCATTCCACACTTCCAAATAATCTCAATGTGCACAAAGTGGTAAAAAAGATTTACCAACAACGCAACCAGATGATTGAAACAGGTCAAGGTGTAGACTGGGCCCTATGCTGAAGCACTAGTTTGCACTTTGCTGGCTGAAGGGTTCATGTACGCTTAACCGGTCAGGATGTGAATGGGGCACATTCAGTCACAGCATGCTGTAGTTGTTGATCAGACAGAGGAGAAATACTGCCTCTCAAACATGTCATGGAGAACCAAAAACCTGAGATGTTCACTATTAGCAACAGGTATGGGTATATGTAATGAAATATCTTGTGCGGTATTTGACCTTTCACCATGATACTATCAATTACCAAATCTTAAGCCAAGTGAGTTGCTTTCATTTTTTTTAAAGTCCCCATCAGAACCTTTAAAGAACTTGTCAACTAAAACATCAAAACTAACCTGCCTGAGATGATCTGGACTGGACTAGGTAGCAACTAAATCGTATTTCATGACTCGAACCAGAAGATACCAAACCACAATCCAACCTAAACAGGGCCTTTAGCAGGTCTAAATGTCAACCTGTTAAGCAACTTATTTTTGTTTCAAATCAATTTGTCTTGTTTATTATACTTGCAAAAGCAGAATTGACCCAGTTATTCTCGTAATGCAGTTCCTCTCAGAGTATGGTGTTCTTGATTTGAATTTGGTATTCAATGGAGAACCCAAACTCACTAGTGCTTTGGAAGCTACAATTTGGTGACTTTGCAAATGAGGCACAAGTGATATTTGATCAATTTCTAAGCAGCGGAGAGGCAAATGGCTACGTCAAACTGCCTTGTGGCACTCCTGCCACATGGGTATGATGGTTCAGGGACCAGAACATTCAAGTGCTCGATTAGAGCGTTTCCTTCAAGTAATAATACTTTAACATAATTTTCGACTGCAGAACAAATATAGAAGATGAAGAAGGTTACCTGTATGACACAAAAATAGCTTTACTATAATTACATATTTTAATCAAACATTGTGGTCTACAAGATGTGTAATGATAATCCAAACGATGTCAACCGTCATATAAAGCCAAAATCAAGATGCAATGGAGGTGGTCAATGTGACAAACTCCTGCAAATAATTTTTCATGTTTTGAAACGTCAGGTGGCTCAACTAAACGGAATTGTTCTACAATAGATCTTTCTTAGTCTCAAGGTTGTTTTATTCAAAAGATCTAACATACAAGTCCAATCAGGTACACGAGAACTTCAGGAGCCTACTATAGTGATGTCTCCAAAGAATTGCTCCGTCACAAGGATTGCAAATCAGAGCTTCATGATTTGGTGATACTATTCAAACAAGCTTTAAGCGTCTCTAGAGATCCAAGCTTCCCATCATGACCCTAACAAGGAAGTTAGGCGCCTGATTCTAGATGTCAGGCAAACAGTAATGACAGTTTCAACAATCTGAATTAGAAAAGGACAGAGTACACGAAACATAGAAAACATCAGCTCACAACAAAACGAACACGATTATTTTTATATTTGAACATCCATCGTCATAAATATCGATACACTGTTGTAAACAGATTAGTCTGAACGTTACTAGTGATGTTGCAATTTAATCCTAGAATACCATACCATCTTCTCCTCTCACTGTCTCGGGTACATTGCAGGTTCATTACGAGGCCTGACAAGAAGAAGGAGAAAGTAAAACACGATGTGCATATGTAGACTCGAGCAACTGGTGCATTCCTTACGACCTCATCCAGCGCCAAACATATCGTGACGAGTTTCCAAGACGTTGCTAAGAAACTACAGTCACTTATTCATACCTCTTACCCTTAGTTAAATTCTACTGTATTTTTCAATATAGCTACTGCATTTACGCCCAACAGAATATTCTTAATCGGGTGTTTTTCCTAATGACTACTCAGATGCTGAGATGTTGGTGCAAGAAGAGCCGATGAACAATGGGAGCTTACAACTACATAGCACCCCGTCTAATGCACCTTGATGAAAAGCTCAGTAGAAGTAACATGAAAAAATAAATACGTAGGCGACAGCCTTGCTGCCCACAGCAACAGATTTAATCAAGTCATGTCAAAGAACAAACAGCTTTTCCAGAAAGCGTGTCAGTATGAAACAACAATTTAATCTCCTGCTAGGAATATTGAAGTTTATTGAATGATTGAAGCCAAATAACAGATATTGAGAAAAATGTTCATATAAATATTTTCAATCATTTACAACATATTTCACTGCCCTTCTTGCTATGAGCCTACACTGCATGATCATTTATATCTGTATGTTGGTAGTACTCAAAGTCGCATTAAAGGTAATGTCAACCGAAGTCATGAAAAATGACGTCAGAAGACTGAAATACTAGAGGACTTATGAAGAAAAAATAGTACTCCCTCCGTCACGCAATTATAGAAATAATATGACTTTTCACGTATATTGAGAAAGAGCATTTAACTAGTAAACAATCAAATAATCTAAAGAATTTTAACGCAATAAAACATATCATCTTTTCTTATGATAGAATTATTAATAATTAATATGATGCTTTACTAGAGTAATCTTTTCAACAAATACGTAAATTAAAATACAATTTTTCCTATAATTGCGGTGACGGAGGTAGTAATTATTTTGATCATTATGTATTCATTTCCCTCTCTCCATCTAAACATGATTTAGTTAACTTTTTTACAAAATTAAGGTGAATTAAATTTTACAATTGTAATTTATTTATTATAGAAAGTTAACAACAAAAATATCCACCTTTCAACGGTTTTCCAAAATAAATCGACCTTCATTATTTCACAAATAATACTTCATATGACTCTGGAGGTGTATTCCAAATATGAACCGACGTAACCTGCTACCCGTCTCTTCCGATTAAAATCATTTTAATTTTTCCTTTTTTTGGTTAAAATCCACTCATCATACTCACTCTCCTCTTTCTCTCTCCTATTCTCCTCTACTCACTCTCCCCTCCCACACTCCTTCTTCTCTCTCTCTTACTCCCTGCTGCCCCCTCTCTCACATTTGCTCTCTTCTCCTCTTTGGGTGCACTGGTGGTGAGGGGCAGTCGGTGATGTGGTGCTTAGAGGGTGACGTTGGTGATAGAGGGTGTGTGGGTGGTGAAGTGGATGCTTGTTGTGAGGGTTAGGGTGCGTGTTTGTGGTCATGTTGGTGTTGGAGTTGGTTTGTGTAAGATGATGTGGCGTTGGTAAGGGTAAGGTTGTGTGGGTTGACATGTACATAGAGTGCGTGGAGGTGGTGCACTACACACAAAGGTGCTACTAGCAGACCAAAGTTAACGACCACACTCGAATCTGGTCGTTAAAAATCACAAATTACGTCAGTTTTAAAAATGGTCATAACTAATCACGTTTTTTTACATGACCACAATTTCTCATTGTAAATTTAAAAAAACTGGTCGTTATAACTGAAGATTTTCGCCAAAAAGTAAAGCGGGATGTTTCCCGATTTTATTACCAAATGCGATGAGGTAATTTCATTCACGACCAAATTTCGGTTGTAACAATAAAGTTGATAATTAAAAAAAATTGAAAAAAAAGAGAAAAGGCTAGAGCTAAGAAGTAAAGAACACTATAGTCAAAGACTAACAAAATCAGACGGAAGCTTTTTTCCTCCCCTCTCTCTCCTAATTTTCCCAATTCAAGAATGATAAACCCTAGAATTAATTCTTAAAATTATAATCTATCAATCTCCAAAATGTATCTAAAACTTTGAGTACCCATTTCAATTGTTAAATTGTGGTTTAGAAGGACAAGTCAAGGGTTGCAAACTGTGGTTCTGAACTACGCGTCCTGCCATTGTCGCCTCGGACTACACGCTGCTGCTGCCTCCGATTGCACGCCACTGCTGCCTCCGACTGCACGCCCTGCCGCCTCCGACAACGTCGTCTTCCCCCGTCACTGCACGCCGCCGGCCACCGCGCAGGGTCTGCTCGTCGAGAATGATCTGCTGCTCGCCGACTACTCTGTCCGCCGTTGCCGACATCTTCTTTGCTGCTTGTCAAATTCTTCATCTAGTTCAGGTATAGTATCAATATTTCAATTAATTTTCATTGTGAATTTATTTAAGGTTTGTTCTTGTTTTCAATTTTGTTTCACTTCTGTTATTTTTTGTTTGCTGCCTTCTGTATTTAGTTTGTTCGTTTTTACTTTGTTTTGCATTATTGTCAAATTTTGTGTGTTTCTTTGTTCTTGTTATGATGCTATTTATTCTCGTGTTTTGATGGCTAAAGGGGATTACTATTCGAAGTCCACTTTTACTAGAATCAAAGTCACCTTTCGTGTAAACTTCCTATATTACCCTTGCCCCCAACATATACCCACCACCACCAAGCCACCTTGCAACCATCGTCTTGACCCTACTCACGCCTGCAACCACCCCACCACCCCACCCAACGCCTACAACCACCTCACCTCAACCACCAGGGCAACATCAAATTAAAGAAAAAAATCGCATTTTTTAAGGCCTTGACGCTTGACCATGCGACGCGGCCATGGTCCTGGCGCCTAGCCTAGCGTCAACACCCATGGTGTTGACGCCTAGGCTAGGCGCCAGGCCATGCCGTGTCGCCATGGTCAAGCGTCCAAGGCCTTATCAAAGTCCAAAAAAATATATATATTAAACAACCCAACACCTGGCCTAGGCGTCGGCCCATGGTGGTTGCGCCTGGCCCAGGCGTGGCTGCCAAGGGCCGACGCCTAGGTCGGGCGTTGGGTTGTTGTATTGATTCGGAGGTTCGCGTTGGTATGTGGGAGTACGACATACAATAGATTCAAGCCGCGCAGACTAACAATTAAGAGGTGGATGTGGAAGGGCGCTTTCGGAAGTTCACATGAAATGTGGACTTTGATTCCAGTAAAAGTGGACTTCGTTTAGCTACTTGTGGTACTTAAACTTACAGATTTGAGATTATTTGTGTATTTTTTCATTAAGTATGGTAAGTATTATAGGATGTTTTGTTTTTAGCGTCAATTTGATTCAAATACATCTATTAAATATATATATATATATGTTGATTTGTATGAGAGTTACAATATAAATTACTATTATAGATGTTTAATACATAAGTGCCTTAGTGGTTCTTTTTTTATGATTATGGTTTGTAGGTATATACTACTGTCAATAATAATAAGTAATTGTTTCGGACGATTTAAGTATAGTATTGTACGAGTGGAAGCATGATCGTTGGAGCGATAAGTAATATTTGTTACAATTGAAATCTTGACTTTAGACATGAATAAGAATGTGACGTTAGATCTTTGAGAAGTTAAGTTCGAAGATGACGTATAATAAAATAATGCTCATTATAATTTGGATTTATTTGTTCAGAAGGTTATGGCACCTTGTAAGCAATGATGATACTTGGGAAATGATCGATTGAATGTTGAAATATGAAAATGGAGTTGAAGCTTTTATAAAATATGCATCTGAAAGGACGGTGAAAAAGATAAAATTCAAATGTGCTTGTGTAAAATGTAAAAACTCTTCCTCTGGATCTTATGGGATGGTTAGGGATCATTATTAACTATGGAATAATTCAAGAGCTACACCTTTTGGTATCTTCATGGGGAAGGGTAGGTGAGGATGCATATGAATCTAAATCTAGGGAAAGAGATATTGATGATATGT
>SNQN01010011.1:0-23288 GCA_008642245.1 Bassia scoparia
GATGATTGTTTTACCGTTAAATCGTTGACACACCGTGAGCGCGTTGACTAATGACAATGATTTCCGTATCTTTTAAGTTTAATTATTTCAAACAGGTAAAGTGGTAAAATTATTGCAGTGTTTACAAAACACTATGTCCTACACTAACTTAGTGAGCCTTCTCGATAACCTATTGACAAATACAATCAGTGTTAGAGTGGGTATCTTATATTCATCTTCTGCTCATCGGTTTGTCCTCAGGTGTGTTCACTCCGACAAACGCGATACTTTTGAGCTCCCTTGGAAGACGGAGAAGGTCGCATCACCATTTGTAGCTTGGACACGTTCGCACTTAAGTTTACTGTTGTATACGTTGGTGTACCATAATGACTAGGAAGATGGAGTTACAATATGCATGGGTTATTACGTCACTATTCCCATGTTTCCCTGGATAGGAAAATGAGCATGATTTTGCCTAGCTTCTTCTGTACGTTTATTTATGCCCAAATGAACAGAGCTAGCAGACTTTGTTTGTGGTATGACTTAATGGACATTTCAGATAAGATGACTGGCGGATATGGATCATTTAGGACTTCAACAATGTGCTTCAACTTGAGCAAGGTAATGGCGCTCGCATTGTCACATAAAAGAGAAATTGAGGCCTTTTAGTTAGTTGCATAACCACTGTGGCTTGTATGACACTTAATTAATATGGGCAGGAGTAACTGTGAACCCTCAACTAATGCAAGAGGGAAGTCAGGGTGTTGCGCTAAAACTTGATCGGAATCACTGCGAATGGCAAGATGGTTTACCACTATAGTCTATGCGCACAATTCCTTTTTGCCTGAGGATCATTTCGATCTATTCCTGTCCCTTTGACAGTGTAATCAAGACGTCGAGAGGGAAAGAAGGCCATCTTTATTTCAACCATGCTCAGTTCAGCTCCAGAGTTTACTGAAGTGTGTCCGACTTAGCTGGAAAAGGGCTAATACAGGGTATGCGGTATGTATCAGTTTGTGCTAAGCTCAAAAAGCTAAAGTGAGCTTAAGAGATTGAATGCTAGTCATTATTGGGGATGTCACAAGTGAGCGCTTAGCTCTCCAACCACCTTCCGAATGTGTCAGAATGAGCCTATCATGCGGATCCTGGTTCTGGATTGGCTCATTGATGTTGTGAGGCCTTTTGGCATTATATAGCATGATAGCAATCATGTACCTATAGTTTTTACAACTAGAAGTGCAAGAATTGGTTGTTGTGTGAGGTGAGTGAGTCATGACTAACCAGTATTCCTAACAACAGTTCACTGCCTTAATAGCCTTAAATTGCGAATCAACTCCAACAGAATTAATGCCATACAAGATCGGAATGTAGGTTGGATTCAGGATCAAGCTCAGGTTAATCAATCTTTTGTTACTCACTTCTAGAGTTTCATGAATCATGCTATGACCAATAGGATGCCTGTTAAGGACAAAATTCTTCAACAAGGACCATTGTTGACTGATCAACATAGATCTTTGCTCCAYCTTACCTTTTTTGATGAGGATATAAAAGCAGCCCTTTGGGAGATCCCTAATACTAAAAGTCCAGGAAGTGATGGGTTTGGAAGTAAATTTTTCAAGGACACATGGGAGTATACAGGTAGTAGCATTATTACTGCAGTGCGAATTTTTTCATARTGGTATTCTTCTTTAGGCTGTTAACTGTACATCCATTACTCTTGTCCCCAAGAAGACATGTCCGGTCTTTGTCACTGACTACAGGCCTATAGCCTGTTGCAATGTTTTGTACAAGATTGTTTCTAAGTTGATTTGTTCCAAACTGAAGCTTATCCTCCTTGACATTGTTTCTCAAAGTCAATGGGCATTTATCTCAGGAAGAAGTATTATGAACAACATTTTGGTGTGTCAAGACTTAGTCAGACACTACACAAGGAAGAGTGCGCCTAAGGGATGTCTTCTGAAAGTTGATTTGCAAAAAGCCTATGACACCATTGACTGGGGCTTCCTTAGGGAGTTGTTGTCTGCTTTGGGATTTCCTAGTCACTTTATCACTGTTGTCATGGCTTGTATTACTTCCAGCAGCTTCACTATTGTCATTAATGGTACTTGCAATGGCCTTTTCAAATTAAAGCTAAGAGGGGGTTATGGCAAGGTGACCCTATGTCACCCTTGCTATTTGTGCTTTGCATGAAATACCTAACGAGGATCTTCAAGTATGTAGGTAAGAAGAAGGACTTTAAGTTCCACCCAAGATGTAAAGAGATGCAATTGAAAAATTTATGCTTCGCGGATGATCTTATGATTTTCTGCAAGGGTGAGTTTAGGAGCTGCTATCTCTTGCTCCAGGGGCTTAAACTTTTTGAGGAAACTTCTGGTTTAGCTGCAAACAGAACAAAGTCTGAATTCTATCATGCCAACATGCAACAAAGTCAGGTAGCTCAATTGTGCACTGCTTCTGGATTCCAGGAGGGTAAATGGCCGTTTAGATACTTGGGGGCACCAATATGTCATAGAAGGCTATCGATTAGTGATTGTGATAAATTGGTCGAGAAAATGATGTAGAGAATCCGGACTTGGCAATCAAGGAACCTCTCATTTGCTAGAAGGCTCCAGTTGGTGAATTCCATCCTTATGAGCATCTGTAATTACTGGCTACAAATTATGGTACTGCCCAAAGCTGTTATTGCTAAAATTAACAAAATTTGTAGGGAATATCTTTGGCAGGGTAATTCTTTGGGTGGGAAATTTGAACATGTCAACTGGAGCAAGGTTTGTACCCCTAAGAAGTATGGGGGGTTGGGTGTTAGGGACCTATCTTTGTGGAATTTAATTGCAGTGGGAAAATTCATTTGGCATGTTGCTGAGAAAGTTGACACTCTTTGGGTCAAGTGGGTTCATACAGTGTATATACGTCAAACTAGCTGGTGGGACCACCAGCCCCCTATGACTGCTAGCTGGGTTTGGAACTATATGTACCAAGTCAGGAATAAACTATGCATGATGAACCATGTAAGTTGGTGGCCTGATATGGGTAAGTGGTACTCCATTGGAAAGATTTACCATACTATCCAGGATATTGGTGATAGGGTATATTGGGACAAGGTTGTGTGGAGCAGAGCTTCATTGCCAAAACATAAGTTTGTCTTTTGGTTCATCTCGTTAAAGAGGCTTAAAGTGAAGGAACGTTTGTATCGGTTTGGAGTTTGTGCTGATGATCTCTGTTGTATTTGTGGTATGGTCTCTGAGTCTCAGGATCACCTCCT
The DNA here is from genome assembly GCA_008642245.1 of Bassia scoparia. Classification (NCBI taxonomy): domain Eukaryota; kingdom Viridiplantae; phylum Streptophyta; class Magnoliopsida; order Caryophyllales; family Amaranthaceae; genus Bassia; species Bassia scoparia. The sequence goes on from SNQN01010011.1 coordinate 3,242, forward strand.
ATTCCCGTGTCCTTTTAGTAGCATCATATGGCATTACATGGGTACTTGGTTGCATATTCCTACTAAGTGGGATACTCTGGAACACTTGCATACTTGGCTTACCCGACGGTGTTCAGGTTCACGCATTAGAAAACAAACCATTTACATGGTTGTCGCTACTTCACTGTATAATATTTGGACTGCGAGGAATGCTGCATTTTGGAACGCCTCTGTTCCTCATACGCATCATGTTTGTCAGATTATTCAGGAGTATGTAAAGCATCGAATTAATATCTTTTGTAATTTGAGTACTTCAGATAGGTCTTGGCTTAATATGTTGTGTAACTAGTGACGTACTTGCTCTGTGTTTATATGCCTTCCTTAAAGGGATATTTTCGAGATTAAGTACTTAGGTTGTATTTTGGTCGGCAATGAAATTTCTCTTTATTTACCAATTTGTCGGATTATTCAGGAGTATGTAAAGCATTGAATTAATATCTTTTGTAATTTGAGTACTTCAGATAGGTCTTGGCTTAATATGTTGTGTAACTAGTGACGTGCTTGCTCTGTGTTTATATGCCTTCCTTGAAGGGATATTTTCGAGATTAAGTACTTAGGTTGCATTTTGGTTGGCAATGAAATTTCTCTTTATTTACCAAAAAAAAGTGTTGCCTTTGAATAAAAATGTGTTACCTTAAGAAAAGACAACGGAGGCAAAAGCTACACCTCATATATGTTGCCTTAGAAGATACAAGGTAACACTTTTTTCATATTAGACAATATTTTTCCACTGGTTACCTATGCTACATATTGTTGTAGTGAAAGTAATTGTATTATTAGTTAGAAAAAGAAGTATTTTTTTACTAAATGGTAACTCATAAAATAAGTAACTATTTTAATAAAATAACATTGAATTACTTTTTATATGTTATGCGGTTACTTTTCTTAAAATTTGTACTTGCACACTTTAGCTATTATACATAATAAAATAACGATGAATACATTATGAAAGCCACATACTATACATCTTGAAGTAGAAAAACATTTGAAGCTAGATCTCATTGCACGTGAAGGATTTTAAACTCAAAGTATATATCTCTTTGCATTTGAAGCATTTGAAGCCTGATTTAGGTCTACAAATTTTGAAAACTTAATTCAAATGATTAAAAATAGAAATGAAGAAATAAAACTGAAAAGAAGAAACAAGAGAACTATAAAACACAATGTACATTTGAATTTCAATCATAAAACAAAGAAGGAGGAATTTCAAACTAGTAGGAGTAAAACAAAGAAAAAGAAAGAAGAGAAAAAAAGAAAAGAAAGAAGGAAAAAGGCAAGAGAAGAAAAAAGAAAAATCTAACATATAAAGTTAGAGAGAGAAAGTAAAAAAAAAATACAAAGGAAAAGATGAATGAGTGATCATATATCTAATATATAATAGAAAAGTCAGTTTTAACATATGGCTTTCAATCTCTTAATGGAGCAATTATGTGAGCTCCCTCCTACAGTACAATTCAAAATAAAAAAAACTACCTCTACCATCCCTCTAAGAAATGTAATAACTTTCCTAAATCTAATCTAATGACTTATACTAAAGCGATCCTCACCTCTTCATTTTTCCCTCCCACATTTCCCTCTCAAATCTTATTAATTAATGATTGCATAAAAATAAAAATAAATTAATTTAATGCATATAAACTAATAAATGTGATTCATTCCTTTAAAAAAAACTAATAAATGTGCTTTGACCATTAACTTCTACTCTTAAAACAACAACTATTAGCTTATAATTTTTCTTAGCTCCCAAATTGCATTGAAAATAGACTTTTATACATTTATTTATCATCAACTATTGTGTATATAATACATCATTTTTTTATGTGATCAACAAAAGATATTTATAAAAGAATATTATTTGTGACATTGTGTATACATTATTAACTTAGCAAGCTAAGTGATAAATTACATTATTTTTTTGTATTATTCAATTAGTTGCCAAAAAAATTTAATTAATTTCTTTAACACAACTCCTTCATATCTCTTATATGACTATCATAAATTAAAAAAATCTTCATTTCCATGTTTTTCCTTAAAAAATCCTCGTTATAAACAAGTTTTATAAATAAATTTAAAGAATAAAGCCGTGCATCGCACGGGAATTAGTCTAATTTTCTAATAAAAATACAAATTCATGTATACAAGCTATTCTATTTACACATCAAATAATTGTACAACATAAGGTGGAAGATTTTTTATCTAAACTTTGTTGATTACGTACACTTCAGTTTTTTTTCAATGATTATGAAAATGAAAACCATTTTTTTGCGAGGAAACCAAATTCCGTTACAAGTACTTCGTATTTCAATTTTTTTCCCATTTATCCTTAGATTTGTTGTGTTTGTTCCTTAATTTTAGCAAAAAAAATAAAGTTATTTTTGGCAACGTTATATCATCTTATCTTTTTATTTAACGAGAAAACTAAAATCATTTAATTTATAGTAAAGCCAAACAACACTTACAATTTGACAGAATCGAGAGAACATTAACAAACATCCATAGAATCTATGAACTTTATGCATTAATACAACAGATTTGATTAACTTTCGCCTTATTAAATTCCCTTCATCTGAAGCAATATTGATCTGTGAGTTCGCACAAGTTCGGCATTCTATCCGTTGTTGCGTAGTTACGCCGACCTGTGTACTTTTGTAGTCTTCCTGATAATGCCAAATAGAATGAAACCAATCACACCAAGGTTCGTAAGGGATGTAGCATATATTGATAAGCGAAACACAAGTACTATGAAACAACCTCTCACGCGAAACTGAGGCAATAGCCATTAACATAACTTGTGTACTGGCCAACACCTGGTAGTCGCCAAACAGAGGACATAGACTCAGCCAAGGTCTCCACCTTAAAATAGAAAGAGAAAAGGGAAAAGATCCCACAATCCTAGAATTGCGATCAGAAAGTACCCTAATACCAGAGGACATCCTTAATGAAAACAAAACTTTTAAACCTAAATTAATAAAACTTGCTTGAGACCATAGACAACAACAATTAATGATGATAGCAGCATAACCCTAGCCGCGGACCTCCGAGGGTCGGCTGATCGGAGTGAGGCCTGTAATTGGGGGTTCATAAGAAACACCCCAAACTCACAACTCCATCTTGGTAAACCACCAGAAGGAACGAAGAGAAAAGGACGACTCCATCAAGACTACTTGTGCTAACCCTCGACAACGAGCAATCACAAAAGGGGGAGGGAACTCACCGACATTACGGAGGGGCCATAACTATAACACCCCAATAATTCTTCACTTTACCTGTGAAATATTAAATGAAAATACGGAGAACCATTGGCATGTCACCGCCACGTGTTAAAACGTTTAGGCTAAAATAATAACTTGCAGCGGAAATCAAAGGTAGAAAATAGTTCAAACCAAAGTGTTAAAATCTGAAATATAAAAACTCATTTGACAAGTTGGAACCATCAAGGCCCTTATTCGCAAATAACGGTATAATTTCTTTTCAAACATAATAAACTCGTTATAGAAAATCGTTCTGTAAGGTTCACGATGCATGAACAAATTATTTAAGTACGATCGGCTCTCACTCATCCCAACCATCCTAGGCTAGTCATCTGATTGCAAATCCTGTAAAAAGTTTGCTCCCCATAATTTCCAAGTGAAATAAGGATCATTACAGGTCCACCAAGAGAAAGAAGGTGTGCACGACAACAAACAACACAAAGCACACAATTAGCAAAGCTGAGTACATACAATTTCGAAATCAGAAAACAAACGGACATCATCTTCCCTAAAAACTGGACATACCGAGTTATGACACCTGCTAGAAACAAAAGAAAACCCAGTTGTGGTGTTCATAACCACTTAACAATACTATACTTATACAACTGATCCCAAATTCAGACCAAAATTATCAATTACATATTACATATAGCTGCTCCAATACAACACAATCCCAAAATATCAACATCAACAGCTCCTGTTAATTAGGTTGTACCTGCAACATAACTTACTCGACTCTAATACATGACTCAATATACTATACTATATTAGATATGATTTGAGCAATAGACAAGGTTGTCCAAATCCCAGACACACGAGGTGCCACAGTTCAATCCCAGACACACTAGGTGCCACAGTTCAATTCCCCATGCCTCCCCGTCGAAAGGCATCAATGTTTAATAAACCAGATGGCGAATGGCGCGACTCCGTCACCATAGTTAGATGAGATCTCAAACTAACCCCATTTTGGATAAAATCCGTTTTAAAAATAAATATAAAGAGACGCGTTGATCAGACGACCCTAGGAAGGAAGCGAATAAAATCGCAACCCCAACCCCTGATTGTCAATACTCTAGACGTGCATAAATCCAGAGTTTTATTGCTCATTCATAATTTATTTAACAGTTAATTATAGACACGTTCACATGACTCACAAACACGACCACATTTCACATTGAAACTCTTTAACACTAACTGTTCCTTTAATTGATAAACCTGTTGGACAAGCCAACTAACCTCGTCAATAAGACTTGAATACTTCCCTTTACTCGATTCACACATCATATCATGAACGAGTAATAAAATAACCTCATGGGGTAAGTTACACTTGACCCCACTTAATTCATCCTTATATTATAAACAACCTCATGAAGCAAGTTATACTTGACTCCACTTAAACCATCAACAGACCAAACCAACTTATTATAGGCAATAGACTAATATCAACCCTCATATCAAACCTCATGAACAAACCAAATTCCTCAATATTCCACAGTTTCACAATTATAGATCCAATACACAAATAGATGACTTATTCGTGACTCCCAAACAATTCCAAGGAAACATATACATCAAGGATACATATACATATACATCAAGGATTTCGCAAGTAGTACGTACCTTTAGCCAATTGAATAAAAAGTCAATCCAATACTCAGAAATCGACCTCTACGAAGTCTCCTCCTAATCATTTTACAAAACTTGAATCAATACACTTTGCACGTAATTTACAGCAATACTAAGAAGCTTAACAAGCCTCGAAAAACCATTCGAACAATGTTTTTATACCTCACAAAATCCTCATTTAATAGTAAGAATATTATACTATAGTTCTAGTTTTAAAATCATGAAAATCTAGCTTCTCAATAAGGAATTTCGACACTTTAATTCGTTAAATAATTCTGAAAATTTCCCTTAATACAAAACCTTTAAAAACTCCAAAAACATATGCATACTAGTGATACAATATATTACCCATTGATTTTCAAGTGAAAACTCATTATTTTCAATACCAATAGCTTCAAGAATATTTATAAAAATCTGAAATTTACTTAAACTTGTAAAAGAAAAGGCCTAGGTTTTGTATACATACATAATAGTTCGTAAATAAGTTTAATTCACCTAAAACATGATTGAGGATCTTCAAAACCCCTAAATACTCTTGAAATTAAATCTGAAATTTATTGACTTGCTTAAGAGAAGGTTTAAGCTTTTACATACTCAAACAATAGTTTATAAACAATTTTTCTCATACCAAAACATGATTAAAACCCATTAAAATCTCAAAATCCACATATAATCAAAACTGAAATTTTGTTTAAGGTGTTAAAAATTCAACTTTTAATGTCATACAATTTCACAATATCATTAAACAAGTACTAATTAATCTTTAACCCTTAAAACATGAAAATTCCCAATTTAAAGCCCTAATTTTATAATTAAACAAATCTGAAAATTTTCATTCAAATTGAAATCATCAAAATAAGTTAATAATACTAACAACATATTTAAAATAATTGTATAAGTAATTGGTTGTGAATTTAAAATTCAAAGCAATTCAAATCATGAATTAAACATGGGAAAGGAAGAATAAAGCAAGAGGAGAAAGGGGAAGAGGGAGGACCGACAACCGAGGGTGGCGGCCAGCAGGGGCGGCGATCAGGAGCAGCGTCCAACGCAACAACGCAGCAACCACACTGGCAGCGGCAACAACACACAACAGAACAACACAACACAACAGTGCAGTAGCAACAACCGACGCACGCAGGCAGCAAGGGGCGGCGGCGGCGGCTCCGGTGGTGGGGACAGCGGCAGCAGCAGCACAGTCGTGCGACAACTCTCTCTCTCTCTCTCTCGTGTGTTCTGTCTCTCGGCTTCTCCTATGTCTTTTTTTTTGTTTTGAAAGACTGAATGGGTGAAGGTGGCGTGAATAATGATGAAGGAGTAAGGGGAATTAAAACCCTTTTTAATAAATTAGGTTTTAGTTAGATAAATTTGAATATCTCTTTTTTTTGGATAAAATAAAATAAAACCAACTAAAAATAAATTTATAAAATATATCTTAAGCGAAGATAATAAAAATTAAATAGAATTTAAATAACTCGCATCGTTTTATGAAATAATTGTTTTATATTTATAAGAAAATATAATTATAAATATTCAAAAATTACGGGGGATTACAATCTACCCCCCTTAAAAGAAGTTTCGTCCCCGAAACTTGTCCCAACATGCACAATCTCTCGAGAATTTCAATAGAAAAAGGTATTTGTATTGCTGTAAACTACCTGTATCACTGAAATGATTCTCCAATGACCATACTCGACATAATTTCACACACTTTTATAGTATGTGTACTAAACCAAATCATGCCTACTAGGCCAAAGTCAAGTAACTTGAAGTAATATTTGACAAAATAGGCCAAAATTGAAGCAATAAGTAAGTAAAACAGGCAGAAGCGCGAAATTCTATCGCATTCGACCCCCTTAAAAGAAAAGAGTTACATCCCCGTAACTCACCCAAACAAACAAAAACTCACCCACAACTTAGGATACTTTTTTTTTCAAGTTTCCTTTATGGGTACAGTATTGCCGACTTAGTAAGACAACCAACAATGACTCAAATTCTATCATTCTAAACCTCTAAACAAGTCTAGTAATATGGAATCCCATTTGCAGCCGTCTCCTGCATGTTAACCTTTTGGAAACGAACTCAGTTCTCTCTCTTTTCAWGTTCGGCCACCCATATAATTCCTCTAATTTTTGTACAAGTTATCTCCACCGTAGTCTTTTGTGTCAATTCACCACCATATTTGTAACTACATTGCATGTCCTTAAAGACTTCCATCCTCATAACTTGTAATTTCACTTTTAGCACAATTCCTCAATTTTGTACTTGTTCTTTAATCCTATGCAAAAATTTRGCAATACTTCGTTGTTCTCTAATTACACCAAGTGTGCATGGCCCAATTGACATAGCACTCAACTCCTCATATCACCTTTCTATTKTGTTGCATAACACAACTAAGCTTTGTTGATGCCTAAGTTTACACCYCAATTCTTTCATGTCCATCGGGCAATGCTAGTACCGAGGCGATTGTCAACCGATTTTTAAGTATTTTGGAAGCTGACACACACTGTTTATTCCACTCTAATTTGGTCTCCCTTTTTATCACATTGGTTATGGTCTTGATAGTTTTGAGAAGTCCTTAACAAACCTCCTAAGGTAGTCAGTTGACCCCAAAATACATAAAACATCAGACAACAGTCGCTTCTTATGCATGGGCCACTCACTAACCTCCTTAACCTTTGCAGGTTCCACAGAAATAGGTTTTCTCAAAAATGTAATGACCCAAAGACACAACTTTCTCCAATCACAGCTTACATTTGGAAAAATGGCAAACAATCTATGACTTCAAAGTGTTTCTAGCACAGTCCTCAAGTTCGCAACATGTTCTCCCTCATTCCTCGAATACATCAAGATATCATCACCAAAAATAACCAAAATTTGTCTAGGTACTCATGAAATACTCCATTCATTAACTTCAAAAAATTTGTGTAACCCAAACTTATTATCCTCTAATATTTGTTGGTTGACTCAAAATGCATGATCATAAACTCATAGTGCCCAAAACGAGTCTCAAAAGTAGTTTTTTGGAATGTTTTTGTTAGCAATCCTTAACTGGTGACATCTTGACCTCAGATCAACCTAAAAATCACTCATCCTTTGTAGCTGGTCATACAAGTCATCTGTTCTCGGTAAATGATACTCATCCTCTACAATGACATAGTTTAACTCCCAATAGTCAATACACAATCGAAAACTTTCATCTCTCTTTTCCACAAATAAAATTGGTGTTCTCAAAGGTGAGGCACTAGGCCGATTAGACTTCTTACCTAACAATTCTGCAATTGACTCATCAATTCCTTAACTTCGCTCATGCCATATATAGGGTGTTTGTGAAAGCAATGCAGTCCTCGAAAATAAACTTATGGTGAACTCAACGTTTCTCTAGTTAGCACTCCCGAAAACTCCTCTGGAAAGAAAACATTTATAAACTCTTTTATCACTGTAACATGCTCTATTCTGTTACTCTCCTCACGCTCAAGTCTTTCACACAACAGAAATATACTGGATATCCCTTAACTATTAACTTCACAACTTTCATGGTAGAAACTAGCTCCAACTATTCAATTTCTCAAGACTCCTATAGGTCACACTCTTCTTCACTAGATCCCTTATGTAAGCTTTCTATAATTCACCATCTCACTTAGCTATGTATATCCCAATTTGTTCATTCCCAAAAGACATCCAAGTCCTCTCAGTCAAACTCAACAAGATTAAATGGAAAAAACGGCTTCTTCGATGTTTAATGGTAAACCTTCATGGGATTTGTCACAAGGGATGACTGCGCCCGTAGGCAAGTAAACGGATAAAACAATAGGGCTCGAAGCAGAAAAAGTTATTTGGATGACAACAGGTGTGGAAACAAGAGAATAAGTAACATCAGGATCAAACAAAGTTTTAACAGGGATATAATAGATAAAATGGATAGAGAAGGTACCGGTGACAACTTTAGAGGACTTTTCAGCCTCCTTTCTGCCCATTGTTGACAGACGCCCAGTAGCATTGCCTATTTCTTGACCAGCTCTTCCGCCTTGACTGCTTGGCATGGAATTTCTGTCTTCCTGTTGGTTCTGCTCTCCAGGGACATCATCAGATGGCTTCTCGTTACGCACTCTTTCCACTTGTCCAGTAGGTTGGTGATTCGGTAACCGATTTGGGATAAACTCATTCCTTAGCTCTTCCTTAAAGGTTTCCCATCCAAAGTTAGGTAGGTATTCAAAAATGTCTCTCCTTTGGGACCACCAAGCATCAGCAGTATCATTAAGATAAAATGAAGCACTTATTACTTTCATGTGCTCGGGACACTTTAAAGCTTTGAAGATTTTGTCAAACATTCTAATCCAACCTTCTAGGTAAGCAGGTTCCTCAAACCCAAAGAAATTCTTCGGCTTCACCAAGGCTATGGTCTTAAGTAATTTGCTGAAATGAATCAGCTCACTGCGTTGGAGCTTAGCAATGCTTTTAGCTACTGCTGAGTCCATAGAATTCAGGGTAGCTTTTCCTACAACGTTATGCTCTGACGCATCCTTGTCTAAGGAAATGGCTAACAACTTAATGGTTTCAGCTAAAGCGACAACGTTACGTGCCATCGCACTTCTACTCCTGGATAGACGAGCAAGTCTTTCAGATTCAGCGAAGAACACATAATCAAAACAAGTCTAGACTCATAATAGCAATATGTCATTCATACAGTGGTTTGGTTCAAAGGAGTGTCTCAATGACCCTACTCCATTGTTCCAAACACAATCCAAAGAATCACGTATTAAGAATTAAATTGGAAATAATTCTCCAAGCAAGTGAAACACATAATGGTTAGGCACGAGCTCAGTGCACAGGCAAAAATGAGATAATATCGTAAAATGGAATTTTAATAATAATCAGTAAAATAATAATAGATTGAAATACAATGTATAAAAAAAATAGATGGAATAGACATAGTACGTCAAGAATAAAATATGTTGATAACAAAATCATATAAGATAATATAAAAGTTTTAATGAAATATCCAAAATAGTTGTCAACAGGGTAAAAGAGAATTAGAATAAAAGCTAGGCGTGCAAGAATATATTTATTCATAAATTGTTACCAATGATAAATGAGTAAAATAAAGAATTTCTAAAAACGAAAAATAACATGTTAATAACTTTAGTAAAACGTGTTATCCTTTCTTTGTTTCAAACGAAAATAAGGTAAAATAGAATGTAAATGAGAGGTAAGTATTGTAGCATTGCTACTTATTGAAACCCAAAAATAAGCCAATTATACTGCCAAGGCGAGGAATTCATTATAAGCGATCTATGGAAATTCCTAAGACACTAAGGGACGGCATTAGAAAATCTATCCTTCTTCTCATCGTAACGTTCTTCATCAAAGTCAGGATCGTTCTCATCGTCCGAGTCTTCGATGGTGACATCCCCATAGAGTGGATTCGGATTCGAGTGCTCCTTTTTCCTTCAGTTGGGTTGGCAATTTCGTCGACGACCTCATTGACGTCGTCCTTCGATTTTTTTTTCAATGTCATGTGCGGACATGACTGACGTGTAATTAACTTCTTTCTACTATAATAATAAGAGCGTACGCAAAATACTACAATATATAAATCAGGACATAATTAAATCAAATGCCATTTTTTTGTTTTTGTTTTAAAAGAAACAAAACAACATGTAAGAACGAAAACTATTTACGTAGAACTCTATTTTTAAATTTGAATTATATAAAAGACTTTGCAAGACAACCGACATGAAAAATTTGGTTTATAATCTTGAATAATCAAAAGGTTTTATTTTGTAGCAAAAATTATTTCGCGAAATTAGTTGTTTGGTTAAAAAAAATTATCACATCATACTCCCCTTAAAAGAGAGTTACGTCCTCGGAACTCGAAAATCAGGTTAACAAAAGGTTTGGCAAAAAGGAAAATTGTCATTGTGCATTTGTCAACTTCAAAAAGAAACAAGACACAAAATTTATTTACCATATAAACATTTATATAGTTAGATTAAAACATATGTAGAACAATAATTCCAACAAGCATAAAAAGTGTGAAATGAAGCACATAAACGTTCCCTTCCTAAACTACCCAAATCTCACCGAATATTTTGAAGAAAGGAAGAAATCTTATAATATTGGTTTGTAAAATAATATTTTGTTGTTTTTTCTAGAAGAGAATATTTGAAATAAAACGGGGTTTGTAAAAGAATTGAAAGGAAAATTTTCTGGCTTTTAAACTGATACCACTTTGTAACACCCCAATAATTCTCCACTTTACCTGTGAAATATTAAAGGGAAATTCTATTTGGTAGACCCCAGTTTTTACTGTTTCTACATGGTAAGCTTTTTGAAAAATTTTGGAGTTTTTTAAAAACTGGGGTCTACCATATAGAATTTCCCGTGTACATTTTTTTTCAAAAAGCTTACCATGTAGAAAAAGTAAAAACTGGGGTCTATCGTGTACATTTTTTTTTCAAAAAGCTTACCATGTAGAAAAAGTAAAAACTGGGGTCTACCATATAGAATTTCATGAAAATACGGAGAACCATTGGCATGTCACCGCCATGTGTTAAAACGTTTAGGCTAAAATAATAACTTGCAGCGGAAATCAAAGGTAGAAAATAGTTCAAACCAAAGTGTTAAAATCTGAAATATAAAAACTCATTTGACAAGTTGGAACCATCAAGGCCCTTATTCGCAAATAACGGTATAATTTCTTTTCAAACATAATAAACTCGTTATAGAAAATCGTTCTGTAAGGTTCACGATGCATGAACAAATTATTTAAGTACGATCGGCTCTCACTCAAATCAACCATCCAAGGCTAGTCATCCGATTGCAAATCCTGTAAAAAGTCTGCTCCCCATAATTTCCAAGTGAAATTAGGATCATTACAGGTTCACCAAGAGAAAGAAAGTGTGGACGACAACAAACAACACAAAGCACACAATTAGCAAAGCTGAGTACATACAATTTCGAAAACAGAAAATAAACGGACAACATCTCCCCTAAAAACTGGACATACCGAGTTACGACACCTGCTTAGAAACAAAAGAAAACCCAATTGTGGTGTTCATAACCACTTAACAATACTATACATATACAACTGATCCCAAACTCAGACCAAAATTATCAATTACATATTACATATAGCTGCTCCAATACAACACAATCCCAAAATATCAACATCAATTGCTCCTGTTAATTAGGTTGTTAATTAGGGTTTACCTGCAACATCACTTACTCGACTCTAATACATGACTCAATATACTGTACTATATTAGATATGATTTGAGTAATAGAGAGGGTTGTCCAAATCCCAGACACACGAGGTGCCACAGTTCAATCCCAGACACACTAGGTGTCACAGTTCAATTCCCCATGCCTCCCCGTCGAAAGGCATCAATGTTCAATAAACCAGATGGCGAACGGGCGCGACTTTGTCACCATAGTTAGATGAGATCTCAAACTAACCCCATTTTGGATAAAATCCATTTTAAAAATAAATATAAAGAGACGCATTGATCAGACGGCCCTAGGAAGGAAGCGAATAAAATCGCAACCCCAACCCCTGATTGTCAATACTCTAGACGTGCACAAATCCAGAGTTTTATTGCTCATTCATAATTTATTTAACAGTTAATTATAGACACATTCACATGACTCACAAACACGACCACATTTCACATCGAAACTCTTTTTAACACTAACTGTTCCTTTAATTGATAAACCTGTTGGACAAGCCAATTAACCTCGTCAATAAGACTTGAATACTTCCCTTTACTCGATTCACACATCATATCATGAACGAGTAATAAAATAACCTCATGGGGTAAGTTACACTTGACCCCACTTAATTCATCCTTATATTATAAACAACCTCATGAAGCAAGTTATACTTGACTCCACTTAAACCATCAACAGACCAAACCAACTTATTATAGGCAATAGACTAATATCAACCCTCATATCAAACCTCATGAACAAACCAAATTCCTCAATATTCCACAGTTTCACAATTATAGATCCAATACACAAATAGATGACTTATTCGTGACTCCCAAACAATTCCAAGGAAACATATACATCAAGGATACATATACATATACATCAAGGATTTCGCAAGTAGTACGTACCTTTAGCCAATTGAATAAAAAGTCAATCCAATACTCAGAAATCGATCTCTACGAAGTCTCCTCCTAATCATTTTACAAAACTTGAATCAATACACTTTGCACGTAATTTACAGCAATACTAAGAAGCTTAACAAGCCTCGAAAAACCATTCGAAATAATTCTGAAAATTTCCTTTAATACAAAACCTTTAAAAACTCCAAAAACATATGCATACTAGTGATACATATATTACCCATTGATTTTCAAGTGAAAACTCATTATTTTCAATACCAATAGCTTCAAGAATATTTATAAAAATCTGAAATTTACTTAAACTTGTAAAAGAAAAGGCCTAGGTTTTGTATACATACATAATAGTTCGTAAATAAGTTTAATTCACCTAAAACATGATTGAGGATCTTCAAAACCCCTAAATACTCTTGAAATTAAATCTGAAATTTATTGACTTGCTTAAGAGAAGGTTTAAGCTTTTACATACTCAAACAATAGTTTATAAACAATTTTTCTCATACCAAAACATGATTAAAACCCATTAAAATCTCAAAATCCACATATAATCAAAACTGAAATTTTGTTTAAAGTCTTAAAAATTCAACTTTTAATGTCATACAATTTCACAATATCATTAAACAAGTACTAATTAATCTTTAACCCTTAAAACATGAAAATTCCCAATTTAAAGCCCTAATTTTATAATTAAACAAATCTGAAAATTTTCATTCAAATTGAAATCATCAAAATAAGTTAATAATACTAACAACATATTTAAAATAATTGTATAAGTAATTGGTTGTGAATTTAAAATTCAAAGCAATTCAAATCATGAATTAAACATGGGAAAGGAAGAATAAAGCAAGAGGAGAAAGGGGAAGAGGGAGGACCAACAACCGAGGGTGGCGGCCAACAAGGGCGGCGGTCAGGAGCAGCGCCCAACGCAGTAACGCAACAACCACACTGGCAGCGGCAACAATACACAGCAGAACAACACAACACAGCAGTGCAGCAGCGACAACTGGCGCAGGCAGCAAGGGGCGGCGGCGGCGGCTCCGGTCGTGGGGACAGCGGCAACAGCAACACAGTCGTGCGACAACTCACACTCTCTCTCGTGTATTCTGTCTCTCGGCTTCTCCTCTGTTTTTTTTTTGTTTTGAAAGACTAAATGGGTGAAGGTGGCGTGAATAATGATGAAGGAGTAAGGGGAATTAAAACCCTTTTTAATAAATTAGGTTTTAGTTAGATAAATTTGAATATCTCTTTTTTTGGATAAAATAAAATAAAACCAACTAAAAATAAATTTATAAAATATATCTTAAGCGAAGATAATAAAAATTAAATAGAATTTAAATAACTCGCATCGTTTTATGAAATAATTGTTTTATATTTATAAGAAAATATAATTATAAATATTCGAAAATTACGGGGGATTACAATTACCCCGCCCCATACGGTGAGTCCCCCCTTGGGCCACACGCGTGAAAGCGATCAAAAGGGGGGCGAAAGGTTGTACCGATGGGTTAAGAGAGAAGAGGGGAGGATAAACGGGAAGCAAATTATAAAGGACGACGACTAGGTTGAGATTGGCGGCGAAAGCCCTCGAGAGGGACAAAAACACCCTCCTAGAGAGGGACAAGCGAAACCCTCTCTAGAGAGAACCCTAAGAGGGACGAGAGAACTTCTTTAGGTTATATCATCTTTTCAATTTTTAATTTAATGGATTATGATATTTTCCATATATTAACAAAGTACTAGAGTTCTAAATTATGACAATCAATTCCAATGAAATTGTGTTTAAGAGTTAGGTAAGTTAATAAAAGAAGTTGAGTAAATAAGGTGAAAGAGTTGTGTAAATTAAAAAAAAAGAGTTGAGTAAGTTATGTAAAAAAAACAAAAATGATTCAAACGATGCAAATATCAACCAGAAAAAAATCTAGTTCAAAGCTTATCTTATCAAAAGTAACTAAAAACAATCTGAATTCAACATCATTCTTAAATCACATCAATCATTCAAAAATGCTAGCAAATTCATACAATTACTTACACACAGAAACTCACTTAAGTTAGTGAGTTGGCGAAGAACACCAACAAGGCCATCCATGACCACACCGTCGTTTTTGCCGCTTCGGAGTTACGATGGACACGTTTGCATCGAAGAATCTGCCAGGGTGAAGACCGTAATAGGTTCGAGCCACTAAATATACGTACGAACCAGAGGAGAGAGAATGCGAGTGCGACGAGTTTTTGAGTGATGGAAGTGAGTGAATTCAGAAGTTGAAGTGTTTTTAGAGTTTCGGAGGATGAAAATAGCAAGGTAGTCATGTTGTTTTCAGAAATTGAAGTGTTGTGAGTGGATCCACATCCATTGTTGAACTTTAAGAAGCTTCAAAACAAAGATGCATGGGAGAGAGAGAGAGAGAGAGGTGTGATTTTTGAGTGGAAAAAAATGAGAAAATGATGGTCGAGTAATGATTTACTGTTGTTAGTAGGCATATATTAGGATAGTACTTTTGTATGGACTCCGTTATTAAAATGGATTGGGCTCCATTATTGAGCAACTTAGGCTTTTAATTTTTACTTGGCCACACCTAAATTGGGTGTGGCTGACCACATATAAAAGTTTGTGATACTTTTTTTTATTAATTCATCAGAATATAACATATTAAAATGGATTTTTTGGGGATAAATACTTAGGTTTGAATTTTTTTGAAAATCAATACCTAGTTTCAGATTTATTTTACTTAAATACCTAGGTTTGCAAATTCTTTAGTGGATCGTTACCTAGTGCTCTATTTTCGTCAAAAATTAACGCTATTTGTATGAAATGACCGTTTTACCCTTGCATTTTTCTTTTTCTACTATTCCCTCATATCACCTCACTCATCACTCATCTCACCCCTCATCTTCATCTCCCTCACTCTCACCTCCCACCACCACCCCTCTCCCTCACTCGTCACCCTCTCTTCCCTTTTCCCCCCATACCCACCCACCCAAGCTATCAAGACATCAATTCGAGTTATCCAAAATACCAAAAATATCAGACTAAACCCCCAGCCAAACTCACATTTTCAACCACAAAAATCATACTGTCAAGCATGAAATTCAAAATCCTTGGGGCCTACTTTCGAAATTAATGCTTCGCCATCTTTATCACCATCATCATCAACACCATCACCATCATCTTCTTCTTCATGTTCTTCTCCATCGCTATCCTGTATTTCATCATCAGAGATCCCCGAAATGATTTGTTCAGGGGCTTGGTGAAATGGGTGGCTAGGAGCGACGATGTAACGAGGTGAAGGACCAAGAAAAGAGTGAGATCGATGATGAATGACTTTTGGGTCTTTTGGGCAAGAAGATTGTGAAGAAGAAGAAGCCCCAAATACTTCCGTGAAATCGAAATCTTCAGGTGGGACTATTTGGGTTAGTTTGGAAGATAAGATTTTGTCAAGCATGAAACTCAAATTTCGAACACGAAAATCAGATTTTTGAACTAAAACAAGTATTTTTGAACACGAAAATCAGAATTTTAGAGTAAGATCGAGTTTATTTTTTGGGGGTTTGTTTTAAGTGAGAGCAGAATGAAGGAGTGACAATGGAGGGTGGTGGTGCTGCGAAAAAATACTAATTAAATAATACAAAAATTGATTTAATTTATCATATGATTTGTTAATAATTTATAACAACGACAGAAAAAGATTTTGTGTTTATCAGTAAAAAAAATGTAATTTATACACAATAGTTGAAGAGTAATAAATGTATAAATTCTATTCTCAAATGAATTTAAGGAGAAATTAGAAGAATTATTAGCAATAGCTAAGATCAACTTAAATTTTCAAAACACATTTACTAATTTATATTCAATAGTTTTGGGAGGGAAATTCGTGAAGGAAAACTTAGAAGGTGGGGATTTCTTTAGTATTAGTATATAGATGCTCAAGTTAAGCTTAATTTTGGATTTTTTTTATATGGTAGCCATCAATTTTTACGAATTCTATATGGTAGCCATATATATATTTATTATTATTATTATTATTATCAAAAATAGATACCAATTTTTGATAACTAATTGAATATAACCTATTTGCTATTATTTTGACCAAATTAATCATGATTTAATTAGACTAAAATAACCTTCCCTACCACTCACCCCTTTTTCCACCACTCAACCATTTCTCTCTCTTCAAAACTTTCCCATCCACCATCAGCTACCATCGCCACCTCGCCGCCATCCTCTCACTCCCACCGCCATCCTACCTCCTCTCACAAACCACAAGCCCACCGCCACAACCTCGATCTCAAAATAAAATCACACACCACCACCGTGATGATACCACACCAATCAACAACAACAACACTAGTAGAAATTAAAGCAACGACGACGTTTTAAATATTTACTAGTTTTTCTCATGGGCATTGTCTGTGTTTAGTTAGATAATGCTCATGTTAACCTTAATGCTTTTTTTCCATATGGTAGTCATCAATTTATACGAATCCTATTTGGTAGTCATGTATTTTTTATCATCAAAAATAGCCACCAATTTTACATCACTAATTGAATATAACCTATTTTTTATTATATATTTTGACCAAGTCAACCATTAAATAACTTAATTAGATCATGATTTAATTAGACTAAAATACTCTTCCCTACTACTCACCCCTTTTTCCACCACTCAACCATTTCTCTCTCTTTAAACATTTCCGATCCACCATCAACTACCATCGTCACCCTACCGCTATCCTCCCACTCCCACTAGGTCCTACCACCTCTCATAAACCATTAACCCACTCTCACAACATCGAGCCCAGACTTAAATCACACACCACCATGACGAGACCCACACCATCACCACCACCAACAACAACAGCCCACCAACGCCACCACCATCACATCCACTTCACCAATACCACCACCATTGCAACCACCATTGCCCGCAGCCACCTCAGTGTAAGGCTTCGCCCCTTTTAAGGGGTTGACCTCAGCTTAAGTGTCATGGAATTTAGCCATGGAATCCGCATGTGAATGCGTCGGGGTGTGTTGTCGATAAAGGGAATCGCCACCGTGCCTATCCAGGTTAATCACGGATGCCCGAAACGTTGGTGCCATTAAAAAATATGGCATTTGATTTAAGTATGTCTTGGTTTATATTATTGTAGTATTACGCGTACGCTCGTGTTGTTATAGTAGAAGGAAGTCAATTACACGTCAATCTTGTCCACTCTATAGGGATATTACTATCGAAGACTCGGACGATAAGAATGATCCTAACTTTGATGAAAAACGTTACGACGAGAAGAAGGATAGACTTTCTAATGTCGTTCCATAGTGTCTTAGGAATTACCATAGATCGCTAATAATAAATTCCTCGCCTTGGTAGTATAATTGGCTAATTTTGTGGTTTACAATAAGTAGCAAGGCTACAATACTTTATCTCTCATTTTACCTTTTATTTTACTCTATTTTCGTTTGAAACAAATAAAGGATAACACGTTTTACTAGAGTTATTAAAAGAGTATTTTCGTCTTAAAAATTCATTATTTTACTCTTTTAACATGACAACAGTTTATGAATACAATTATTCTTGCGCGTCTAACATTTTATTTTTATTTTTTATCCTATTGACGACTATTTTGGATATTTTATGGCTAATTTCTGTAAAACTTCTATTTTATCTTATATTAATTTGTTATCAACATATTTCATTCTTGACGTATTATTTCTATTTCAACTACTTTGGATTCTTTGTATTTTAATCTATTCTTTTCCTAGATTATTATTAGAATTTCATTTTAGGGAATTGCCTGATTTTTCCTGTGCACTGAGCTCATGCCTAACTATTCTGTGTCTTAATTACTTGCTTGGAGAATTATCTCCAAATGAATGCTTCATATGTGATTACTTGGATTGTGTTTGGAACAGTGGAGTAGGCTTATTAAGACCCTTCTTTGAACCAACCACGGTATGAATGGAATATTGTTATTATGAATCTGGACTTGTTTTGAATATGTGTTTTTCGCTGAATCTCAAAAACTTGCTCGTCTATCCAGGAGTAGACGTGCGATGGCACGTAGTGTTTCCGCTTTAGCTGAAGCCATTAAGTTGTTAGCCAATTCCTTGAACAAGGATGCGTCAGAGCAAAACATTGTAGGRAAAGCTGCCTTGAACTCTATTGATTCAGCGGTAACTAAAAGCATTGTTAAGCTCCAACGCAGTGAGCTGATTTATTTCAGCATATTACTTAAGACCATAGCCTTAGTGAAACCGATGAATTTCTTTAGAGTTGAGGAACCTGATTACCTAGAAAGTTGGATTCGAATGTTTGACAAAATCTACAATGCCTTAGGATGTCCCGAGCACATGAAAGTGATAAGTGCTTCATTTTATCTTAATGATGTTGCTGATGCTTGGTGGTCCCAAAGGAGAGACATTTTCGAAAACCTACCTAACTTTGGATGGGAAACCTTTAAGGAAGAAATAAGGAACGAGTTTATCCCAAACTAGTTACGAGTCACCAACCTACTGGAGAAGTGGAAAGAGTGCGTAACAAGAACCCATCTGATGATGCTCTTGGAGGACAAAATAATAATTCCATGCCAAGCAGTCAAGGTGGGAGAGCTGGTCAAGAAATAGGCAATGCTACTCGGCGTTTGTCAGCAATGGGCAGAAAGGAGGCTGAAAAGTCCTCTGTTGTTGTCACTAGTACCTTATCTATCTATACATCCCTGTTAAAAATTTAGTTGATCCTGATGCAACTTATTCTATTATCTCCACATTTGTGGTCACCCAATTAACTTTTTCTRTTTCAAGTCCTATTGTTTTATTTATTTACTTGCCCATGGGCGACGTCATTCCATATGCAAACWCCATAAGGACTTACCCTTAAAAATCGGAGGAGTCATTTTTCCATCCAACCTTTGTAGCTGGAACTCAGGGACTTGGATGTCTTTTTGGGAATGGATTGGTTAGGGATATACAAGGCTAAGTGGGATTGTGAATTACAGAAAGTGTACGTA